>MU227459.1:273873-294042 GCA_018584345.1 Thuja plicata | reverse complement strand
TCAAATCTTCTTTGAAAATAAGTAAATCAAGTCATAAACACACTATGAGAAATGATAGTGAAAGTGATAGTGATGACCAAGAACTTGATGAGATTGAAGCACTAATGGCTAGAAGATTGTAGAGAGGTAAAGGTAGATACAAAGGTAAATTACCACTGGTATGTTTTAATTGTAAAGAGATTGGACACTTTACTGATAGATGTCCTAACAAAAGAAAAGATGATAGATGCAATGACAGATCCTATGAAAAGAATTTTGATAGAGGTGATGACTAAGATTACCGAAGCAACCAACAATCTGACATAAGAGATAACCGAGAATACAAGGACAAAGGAAAGAAGGCTTGTTACCTAGCTAAGAACAAAGCTAGAAATATTGACACCGAATCTGATGAATATATTGAGATGGTATTTGTTGCTATGAAGGATGATTCAGACAAAGAAGAAAGGTATGTTGAAACTATACTCATATCTAAGGTTAGTAAGAATGATGTCTGGATTATAGATAGTGGTTGTACTCACCACATGACTAGAGATAAGGAAAAGTTTGAAAATTTTGAATATTACAATGGCGGATCAATAAGAATGGGTAATGAATCACCTTGTCCAGTTGAGGGAAAAGGAACCATAATGTTGAATAATCTGATCAGATGTGAAAATGCATATTAGGTGAAAGGACTTAACTATAATCTACTGAGTGTTTCATAGCTGAATAACTTAGGACACTAAGTTGCATTTGAGAACAAAAAGGAAAAGATCTTTAATGAATCAAGAAGGTTGATCAGAACTGGTGAACAAACAAAAGGTAACCTAGTCTACCTTTATGATATTAATACCACTTGTTTAATGGATAGAAACCAAGACATATGGTTGTGGCATAAAAGGTTATGTCATGTGAATTTTGACAACATGGTTAGGATAAGCAATAAAAGAAAAGTAAGAGGCTTACCGAGCATGTCAAAACACGACCATGTCATGTGTGAGAATTATCAAAAAGGTAAAATGAAAAATTCTAGTTTGAAGAGAAAAAACTACACATCTAATGCTATTATAGAATTAGTCCATATAGACTTATGTGGACCAATGAGAACAAAGAGCTACTATGGTGATAGATACTTCATTCTCATTGTTGATGATTATTTTAGAATGATGACTGTTATGTTCTTAAAAGAGAAATCATAAGCATTCAAGATGTTTAAATGGTATAAAGCTATATTGGAAAAACAAAGTGAAAAGGAACTAAAATGTCTAAGGTCAGATAGTGGAGGATAATTTATTTATGACAAATTCACTAAATTTTGTAATGAGCATGGAATTCAAAGACACATTTATGCACCGAGAACACCACATCAAAATGAGATTGCTAAGAGAAGGAACAGATCAATTGTTGATTGTGCCATAACACTGATGATTGATAAAGGAATCACACAAACAATCTGGAGAGAAGCTGTCAGTACTACTGTCTATACATTAAACTGAGTTCAATTGAAGAAAGACACCAATAAGACACCTTATGAGCTATGGTATGGATACACACCCAATGTAAGTTACTTCATAATTTGTGGAAGTCAATGTTATATTTTGAAAAATGATAGAAATGGAAAGCTTGACTCCAAAGGTGAAGAAGGAATATTTCTAGGTTATTCTACCAAAAGCAAGGCTTATAAATGTCTTAACAAATCCTCTAACAAAACCATTGAAAGTGAAAATGTCAAAGTGGATGAATTTGTTGAGAAAAATGATGAGGAAAGCAGAAAGGAGCCAAAAGACTACAACAAGTTTTTCTACAGTGAAGAACCTGACACTATGCTCGAGCAACAATGTATCACTACCGAGTGATAGAACAATGTACCAGAGCATCAGGCTACAAACACTAAAATTAGGAAATTTCTCATAATGATGTACCTAGCAATGAAGATCAAAATGAAGGTCAAGATGATGATCAAAATAATGAATAAAGCGCTGAACCAATAATTTCCAAGTATGTCAGAAGACACCGTCCACAAAACCAGATCATAGGAGACAAAAAGGCTGGAATGAGAACAAGAGGTAAGTCACTGAACACTAGATGTTTAATTTGTGATCTTGAGCCTAAATCTGTCAATATTGCACTTGAAAATAAAGAATGGGTCAATGCTATGAATGAAGAGATTGAGAAAATTGAGAAGAACATAACATGGACATTAGTACCTAGACCGAATGACAAGAATGTCATTGGTACCAAATGGATATTTAGAAACAAGTTGAATGAGAATGGAGAAGTCATGAGAAACAAAGCAAGATTAGTATGCAAAGGGTATGCACAAGAAGAAGGTATAGACTATGGAAAAACCTTTGCACCCATTGCTAGACTAGGAGTCATAATTCTACTTGCTTATGCTACCTACAAAGGATTCAAGGTATACCAGATGGATGTCAAATTTACATTCCTAAATAGAATACTAGAAGAAGAGGTATACATTGAACAACCATAAGGGTTTGTTGATCCTAAAAAGAGGAACATGGTTTGTAGACTACACAAAGCCTTGTACTAGAAGAAGAGGTATACATTGAACAACTAGAAGGGTTTGTTGATCCTAAAAAGAGGAATATGGTTTGTAGACTACACAAAGCCTTGACCAAGAGCATGGTATGAAAGACTTCACTCTTATCTCATAAGTATTGGATTTGTAAGAACAAGTGATAATAGTAATCTGTATTAAAAAGAAGATACCGCTGATAACATTCTGATCGTTGAAATATTTGTTGATGATATCATATTTGGAGGTAATGATATGTTATGAAAATCATTTGTTGCTGAAATGAGCAAAGAGTTTGAGATGTCAATGTTTGGGGAGATCAAATTCTTTCTTGGTCTACAGATTCTTCAACAAGATGAATACATCTACATCACACAATCGAAACATATCAAGGAAGTTCTGAAGATATTCAAGACAGAGGACTCCAAACTAGTTGGAAGACCTATGGAAACTAGATGCAAACTGACAAAGGAAGACAAGTCAACCAAGGTAAATCAGACCTTATATAGATCAATGATTGGAAAAATTATGTGTGTTGTACATACTAGACCAGATATAGCACAAGCAGTTGGAATAGTTGCAAGATTCCCTGCTAATCCCAAGGAATCACACATGACTATTGTCAAAATAATTCTGAGATATCTAAAGAATACCGAAGACTATGGTCTGTGGTATAAAAGAAAAGGTAAATTTGAGCTTCAAGTCTATACAAATGCTGATTGGGCTGGAAACATAGATGACAAAAAGAGAACAACATGAGGAGCATTCTTCATGGGTGAAAAACTTGTCACATGGATAAGTAAAAAACAAGGATGCATCTCACAATCCACTGCAGATGCATAATATGTGGTTGTTTTTGCAAATTTCTCTAACATTGCATGGATCAAGCAATTAATAGAAGGATGAATATGAAAATTATGAAACTAGTGATTATCTATTGTGATAATATAAGTGCTATCAATATATTTTAAAGAACCCTGTGATGCATGCTAGGAAAAAGCATATTGCTATCAAGTATCATTACTTAAGAGAACAAGTGCAAGAGAAATAAGTGATATTAGAATATGTGCAATCCAAGGAACAATTATCAGACATTTTTGCAAAGTCATTGCCTAAAGATACATTTGAGTACCCAAGGAAGAGACTAGGGGTCTGACCCTTGTCTACTAGTCACTAAGCTGACTAGAAGGATGCATCAGCCTATACATTATCAGAAGATCATTCCCATTGATTCAAGAAAAGAGATGGATTACAAAGATATATTAGTACACAAGGTACTTATCTGCACCGAACACCAAAGAAATTGTTGGCTACTACAGAGCTAAATTTCTGATGGAAATGATATTCAAGGAATATATTAAGAAGAGTGATATATATTTTTGTTTGGCATTGCTATATCCATATGAAATATATATCATGATCATCCAAAGGAAGAGGAAAGAAATATCCATCAAAGAGAGGAACAATCAAAGGGAGAAAAAACATCAGAGAAAGATTCAAAGAAACATCCATCTAAGGGAGAGAATTGGAAAAGTTAAACACTGCATATCTATCCAGAAAAGGGAGAACAGATTCTACAAAAAAGGGAAAGACAGAATCGAAAGTTGCTACATCTATCCAGTGATGGGAATGAAGAATGAAGAAAGTACTCTGTAAGAATTAAATCTAAGCTAGAAGAGCTTACCAAGAGTCAGAAATTTGTATTTTTTATAGAACAATAAGTTTGGAAGAGATTGATGAACTACAATTGATATATTTCATATTGTATTAGTAGTATGTTTCCATCGATGCCAAAGGGAGAGATTGATGAACTATAATTGATTGAATGTTTGAAGATGAAAAATTTGATGATCACCAAGCTGAAAAAAGTAAATGCAAGACATTAAATCAGTTAATGTATTGTATTGTCATTGATGTCAAATTGATATGGTATGATTTCTCATACACATATTGTCACAACACTTGAAGATCTGAAAAGAAAAAGTTTTTGTCGTTGGTAATCATGTGCACCGAGTGATAGTAAACCCTGAGTGATAGTGAACCCCGAGCATAGAAGTTCACAGTGTTACCTGACGGACAGTGTTACCTGAGAAAGTGATACCCGAGAAAGCATTACCAAGCTAACTACAATTCTCACCAAATAGAACTGAAGTTGATGCCTGAGCTATCTGTAGTGGTCATCAAGCACAACTGAAGTGTTGACCGATGAGAACTAAAGTTAGGAAACAACAAAACAACTTAGCTGGTAGGAGATAATTATAGAGTTAACTGATTGTTTACTTTTTTTTCATCCATCAGTTAAAAGCTAAAGATAAGAAGGAGATTTAAAGCATGTTTTTTTCCAGAAAACAAGGAGAGATTTGCAAAATAAAACTAAAGCAAGCATTGCAATCTTTACAGATCAAGAAGTGATCAATGAAGAAAACAAGAAGGACAAGAAATAGTGAAATCATGTCTATATAAAGAGACAAGCAATTCATTATAAAAAAGAGGAATGCTGAAGAGAATTCTGGTGAAGATAAGAAGTCTTCATACAAATATGATCAAACAAGCTGAAGAACAGAGCTAAGAATTTTGCAGACACCAAGCAACATAGAAGCAACAACATTCACCAAGTAGAAAGAAGTTGAGCAAAGGAATTGAAGATAACATTGATTAGAAGAGGTATTATGAGCTTACGATAGATCTGAACATCTACAAGATTAAGTTGTATTTATGAATAGATCATATATTGTTTCAATTTAACCATTGATTCAGAAAATCTCTTAACAGAGTAGGATTTAACCATCCTTTATATATTGAGATACATCCCAAGGAGTATCAAAAGGTTTTCATGTTGACAACATAGTGAATGCAAGGTCAAGTGACAAACTGTCAGTTTTATATCCTCTAACAAGGTCGCACTTAACAGTGTGTTTGTAACCTTTAACAGGGTTGGCTCTTCACCGAGCTCGCTTCATAAGAGTGAAAATTTTGGGTTACCACTCCCAATTGGTTTTTCCTTTAACAAGGTTTCGATGTTAAAAATCCATGTGTCAAATGTGTATATGGTTCATTGCTTTGATGTTTTGCTTTACACATTACTAAAATAGGATTGATCGGTAAACACTAAGTTATTTACTGTATTTTGGTAAAGGTTAAGAAAAGATAGAATGCTATTTGGTAAAGCTTAAGGAAAGGATAAAAAGTATAAACATTGAGTAGTATAGACATGTTAGATTCACACAAGGCATACATCTTGTAGGACTGAAGATAACTAGAGGTTTTATATTTGTGGTATAAAGTTTTGGGTTAATTTATTGGATTAATTTTTGAGGCCACTAATTCACCCCCCCAGTTATTCTAACAAAGTATAAGTGGATTCACCAAGTATGAATTCAATAGGGAGAAAGCTTCTTCACATTGTGCATCCCATTTGAAAACTATGTCTTTATGTAGAAGTCTAGTGAAAGAATGACATTTTTCCGCCAATTGAGATATAAATATTCTTATGGGTTGAAACCTTCCTTTTAATTATCTCATTTGGCTTATGTTATTTGGTGCATCCATTTCCATGATATCTTGAAATTTCTCAGGATCAACTTCTATTCACTTTGTTGATACTATGTAACACAATAAATTTCATGATTGCACTCCAAATGCACACTTCTTAGGATTTAACCTAACTTTGAGTTGTTCTAACCTTGTGAAAATATTTTCTAGGATTGGTAGATGATCCTTCCTTTCATGGGATTTATCTAGGATATTATCCACACAGTCTTCAAGAAATGTATGCATCATATCATGAAAAATTGTGGTCATTGCCCTTTGATAGGTAGCTCTGACATTTTTAAGGGCGAAGGGCATGACATTCCAACAAAATGTACCCCAAGGGTATGTGAAGGTTGGTTTCTATTTATCTTCTAGTGCTATCGTAATTTGGTTATATCCACTAAATCCATCCATAAGGGAAAACATAGAGTGTCATGTTGTCAAGTCCACTATAGAATCAATGCTAGGTAATGGAAAGTCATCCTTTGGGAATGCCAAGTTGAGATCTCATAAATATGTGCATACTCTAATTGATTTATCATGCTTTGAAACCATCACAATATTTGATATCCAATTGGCATAAGCTATAGCCCTTATGAACCCCACTTTTAACAAATTTTCCAACTCTTCTTTCACTAGCAATGCAATGTGAGGATGCATTTTTCTTAGCTTTTGTTTCACCGACTTAGCTCTTGGTCTTACATTGAGATGATGCATAATGAAACTTGGATCTAACCCTAACATATATAAATAAGAAAATGCAAAGTTAACTTGTTTTTCTATGAGGAATTGGATGAAATCTTCCCTTTTTGTTGGAGTTAATAAAACTACAAGGTGTATGAATCTTGGTTCTAAATCAATGCAAATATTAACCTTATTTGTTGGTTCAATCAATATAGGAGATCTTTCTTCATTATGTTTAGGTAAGGTGTCCAATCTCTCTTCCTTAGGTGTCACAGTTGGGTTTTCACGTTCGGAAAGATCCTTTATTTTTACTTTTTTTTGGGGGGGTCTAGTACTACCATAGTGTGGTTTTCACCACTAGACCATTTTTTCTTTTGGATTGAGAGATTTTCCCCTTTCTCCCACTACTATTCTTTGATCAAATTCATTGGTGAAAGAGGGTTCAACTGCATTTAGGTATAGGGCCATGAAATTGTCATTAGAAAAAGAGACTAAGTCATTTAGCTTGGCTAGGTCCCAATAAATTAATTAGGGGTGGATAAGAGATAAAGGCTAATTACGTAAATTTGTATCAACAAGGTTTAAGGACATGAATTCATTGGAAGGTTCATACATTGTATCACTCAAATCTATGACATGGGCTTGCTCAAGGTGTTCCATAGAATTTGGATCAAAATCATCCTTACTTGAGTCCTCTTTAATTTCTAATGGATAAAACACTTGTGGATTAAACACAACATTTGATTCTCCTAACCATAAAGGTACCCATGGTTCACCCACCCAAGGAGTTCCATTTGATTCTTGTCTTAAATTTGATTCTTGATAATTATTTGACCCTTGATTCACATTTGGTTTCTTGTTTGCATTAGATATAGGAGCATAAGTATGAATTAAATCCACTTCCTTATCATGACAAGAAGCCTCAGATAAGGAATCCCATTCATATTTACCAGAGTCATCTTTACTTTCTAAATCTACCATATGGATGTGTTCATAATGATATTTGAAGTTGTTTGAACCACTTCCTTATTCTTGGTATCTTATTCCTGATTTTTCATCTTTAGATCTCTAAGGAGGTTGTATGGGTTCTAGAAATATTTTATTCCTTATGCCCAAGGATCCTCTTCCTTTATATCCCATTTTTTGCATGATTTGAAAACCTTTTCCATATCTATGTATTTGAATACTCACATTTTGGACCGTTTATACATGGGAACTCGAAGCCTCCTCATCTTTGTATAGCCATTTTAAAATCTCATTATCCTCTTCTTCCCTTGGTGAATTGTCACTTTCCTTCACAAAATGGGCATTATACTTTTCATTTGAATGAGCACTAGTTGGCCTACCATGTGGCTTTGGAGAAGGAGGTAATCAAACAATGATACAAAATATTCCTCGACACCCTTTTGATGTATTTTGCATTGTTTCTCAAATTTCTTCATCAACTTATCCATTTTTGTATAATGTGTTTCTTGAACTCTTTCATTTTCAACCCTAGAGGGCTTTGAATCCCCCCCCTCTTGATTTGAAACACTTAACTTAGCACTCTTATTACTTTCATCTACAAAACTAACTTTCTCTTTACCCTTAGTTGATGTAGATGAGTTAGTCTTGTCTTGATTTGAGTTGGTGACCAAAGATAAGCTAGAACCCTCTTATTTATTTTCTTCTCTAAGAGAACTTGGGGTAGCCCCTTTACTATTGTGTGGGATGAATGCCACATTCATAGGTTTAACAATATTGCAATATTGGAATGGATTCACATCTCCACTTAGTAATTTCTTCTCCCATGTATGGAAACTTAATACATTGATAGTATGTTGAAGGTACCACTTGAATTTAATGAATCCATGGTCTCCCTAGCAAGATGTTGTAAGTTAATTTCATGTCAAGAACTTGGAAAATGGTATATTTTTTATTGGCCCCACTTGAATGGGAAAAACCACCATTCCTTTAGAAGAGCTTTCTTCACCATCATAGGCCTTAATAGTGATCTTCTTCTTTGGATCCATGAAACCTTCAGAAAATCCTAGGGCTTTGACTAGACTTAATGTGCAAATGTCTAGACTAGCTCCCCCATCAATAATGACTCTTTTGACACAGTGTTTATGTATCAAAACCTTTATGTGGAGAAAATGATTCTGGGGATGATTAATGGACATGTCATCTTTTTCAGAAAAGGACAAACAATGAGGTGCAATGAGATGACCCACCATATTTTGAAATCTATCCACATCTAGGTTTTCAGGAACAATAGTCTCTACAAGATCCTTTTCTAAGATCCCCTTATGATTTTGTGAGAGCTTAAGCAATTCAAGGATTGAAATTTTGGCTGGAGTCTTTTGCAATGGATCCATAATTTTGTATTGCCTTTGAGAAGAAGATGGTTGATTAGGACCAATAGTCT
Organism: Thuja plicata; assembly: GCA_018584345.1. Taxonomy (NCBI): domain Eukaryota; kingdom Viridiplantae; phylum Streptophyta; class Pinopsida; order Cupressales; family Cupressaceae; genus Thuja; species Thuja plicata. The sequence continues at coordinate 284,902 of MU227459.1, read as the reverse complement.
TAGGGGTAGTTCCTTGTAAGTTTATATTTGATGCTTGCCCCCTATTAGTTGTTACCCATTTTTTTCCCAATTGGTAAAATTGGCTACAAGTGGAGTAAAATGAGGCTCCCACAAGGGTTGAGCCTGACCTATGAGAAAGACTTTAATTTTCTAGTCTTGGTTGTGTCCTCTACTATCATTTCATTTTTCCTTGCTTTTGCCTTGTCTATGCAAAAATATTCTAAGTATGAAAACCCTATGCAGTTCATGATATAACCCTAGTTACCTGGGACATGTTCTATTTTTTCATTACCTTTTTGAATAACTTAAGCTCCCTCTAAAGACATGATCACAAAATATAATTCCCTTTAGTCTCCTAGTCGCGTAATGAAAATTGAATACTCCGTATCATCTAGCGATCCTGAGACTGGCTCAGTCACGTATTCTCAATATGAAAGGGAATACTCTCAAAGGATTAAGAGATCTAGTGACTAGCTGTTAGATGTAAAGGAAAAATAAATTAATGGTGGTCGGGTTATCTCTAGATGATAGTTGAAAAGTCAAATATATCTGGTGACTTAGAGACTTAGGTTTTGGTCGCGTGGTCTCATAACAAACTCAGGGTTAAAGAATCAATTTGGTGACTCTGAGACCATGAAGGAAATGGTGACTCGAGGTCTACTCAGGGTTAACGTGAACAACAAATCATAGTGTGACATGTGGCACTAAGGAGACCTGAATTCAATGCATTCATTTAGGTGATCATGTGATGCAGACAAAATATTCCATATTCATATAGCGACAACGAGACTTACTTTAGTAGGGTGGTCTCGTAATCAAAAAGAATATTCTCTCAGGGTTCAGAGACTTGGTGACCACTGTCCAATTTAAAGAAGATCTAACGCTTGTCACATGATCTCATGATGAAGCTAGGATTAGTGAAAACATTGGGAGACTCAGCGACAAAGAGAAAAAGGGTGACCTGAGGTTATGATGCAGTGCCTAGGTAGATAAAAGGATCCTGTGGCTACATTTTAAAATAAAATCAGATTTGAATCTCAGTCGTTGATACAGATATCTGTGCCACCTATGACCGTTAGGATTTTAATATTTAAAGGAAAATTAAAATATCTAATCTTAGAAGTTATGATAGAAACGACTAGCACAGGGAAGTAGATGGATCAACCGACTTCTCAAAGCAGAGTTATGGCGATGGAAGATATTTGGACATATCAGATCGATCAGGGATATTTTTGATGGTATTAAATAGCTAAATTGATAGAATTAGGGTTTCATATTATTCTATTGCCAATATAATAAAACCCTAATTTCTAAATTCGATTGACTCTTAAGCCCGCGTGCTAGAGGAGGGTGTATATAAGTAGTTTAGTTCTCCTTTTGGAGTTAGTTTTTGGAGATTTGTTAGACTTTCTGTGGCATTTGTTCTTCCCTCAGGTCTTTCATCTTTGTAATTTCTCATTAGAATCTAGGTTATGTGAAGACTTTATGAGACATCTTCTCTATCATTGGGTCTTTTTCTGATTTGTATTCTTCTTATCTGAAGCATAATATATTGACAGTTTGTTAGAAAACTGTGAGTTCTCTCAAGTTATTCTTGCTTTCTTACATGATTGTGTACTATTGTGAATGATTTGATTTAGTTAGTCTTATGGATTCAGTTCATCCTTGGCTTCCTTGTCTCATTCCTATGCCTCGATGCTAGAATGGATGTTTGATTGTAGGTTATAGTCTATTTCTACCCCATCGACAATGCTATTGTTTGAGGAATTCTCTCTTCCCCTGAATAGCCTCTTTCCTCTTTAGGCCTCTTTGTGAAACACTCTATTGCAGACCTATCTAAGGAAGGATACTTTTCCCCATTCATGGTTTCATGCTAATTCTCAATCAATTTATCATGATTCATGTCTTTTGGTGTATCACCTAGTAGGATAGTTTTCTTAACGATTATTTCCCTTTCAGTATTCCTTCTATCCCTTTTCCTATCTAGTTTACTTTCAAGCATAAGAAGTAAATTTGGGTGATTATCTAAGAGGAACCAACCTAGAATCTAGAGGTTTCATTTCAGTTAGCAAAGGTCCTACACCTGGAAATGATTCCCATGTTATACTAGATTATCAAGACTATGAGAGATTGAATAGGGTGCAAAATTTAGTGTATAACAGTTCTAGGACGTCCGGTGGGACAACTACATAAAAGAAGTTGATCTTTCAAAGCTATACATATTTCTGATATACTGATTGCATAGTACATACCTAAGGAGAGGTTTTAATCTCAAAGTATATCTGACGACTCCATTGGTGTGAGGAACAAAAGATCCAGCCCTATTCAAATTTTATGAGAAAGGTTGAGACAAGAAGCTCAAGTCATTCTGAATTCCTACAGCTGCCTCTAAAAAGAAGTTACCGCAGGTCATCTCAAAGAACATCCCCTACAAGGAGGGTACAATCCACACCACTTGATTCACAGGAGAGACCTTGGCATTTTGACTATAGAAGGAGAGGGAGGTCTCTAACTAGAGAGATAAAAGAAGATTAAGCTCCACTATCTGGCCCTAATACAACTCATTTAATTACTGCCCAATGAGTTACGATTCCTACTATGGCCAGACAATTTGCCTTTGTGCCCTTCAATCAAGGAATTCCCTTGAACTTTGCTCAACACCATGATGTTCCCTTAGCAGTACTCAAAAGTCTACTTGATTTTGTAGGTGAAGGACAAACAACAGCTTATGAGCACATAAGAGATGTAGCCACCATTTGTAGTGTACATCATATTACAGAAGAAGATGTGGCTACCAAGCTTCTAGCAGCCTCTTTCAAAAGTAAGGCCTTAGAATGGTTCATAACATTAGCTGTTGGTTCCATTGATTCATGGGATAGATTAGGAGAATCATTGAAAAAATTCTTTGAAGATAAAACAGATTATATATCTCTGGTTGAGCAGCTAACAACCATTAAGAGGGCTCCTCAAGAGTAGATGACAAATTTTAATAGTAGATTCCTTAAAACATGGAATAGGATCCCTGTCTCTATAAGACCTTCTGCAGACCATGCTTTCCTATATTTTTTGAAAATCTTAAATAAAAATATATCTGTCATGATGCAATCTATGCGAGGTACCTCATTACCTCAGGCTTTTGACATAGCAGTTAGGGCTGAAAATTGTTTAATCCAAGAAGGCATGATAGCCCCAAGGCCACCCATGCCTATTTTTCCTAGCGTTCAGCCTAGTATGCCCTTTAATATTCCCCCATACACTCCCATACCCACTATATTATCCCCTCAAGTAAGTACAAGCTATGGGGAATCCAAAGCAACCCCTTCTCAAGAGTTGCTTGATTTGAGAAGCAGTCAACAAGAAATGCAAAATAATCAGCAAGAAATGACTAACTTACTGTAGACCCTAACCAAAGAGTTGACCAATTTAAAGAAGCAAAACTAGGGGAATAGACCACCCTTTCAGCCGCAAAATCCAAGTCCCAACCAACAGTATCAAAATCAAGGACAACCTTACCAACATAATAGGCCACCATATCAAGGAGGTTATCAGGGACAAAGGAAAAACTAAAATCAAAGGTCATTCTAACCTTATAATCCAACGCCCCTTAATTCTACAAATCTAGTTAGGGATGTGGTCAGAAGTCAAAATAATCTTGCTGCAGAGATGGAGTAGTGTTACCCTTGCAATCAGTCCCATAACCAGACAACATGCTTAAATGGGAGGGTACACCAAGCACTGATGGTTCAAAATGCCTCACTTACTCAATCAGAGGCTTCTTCCAGTGAGCCACCTCCTCAACAAGAGGCAAAACATGATGAGACTACTCTTTTAAATTGGAAGCAACAAGATTTAAATGGAGTTAATGGTGAATCCACCATTGCTGCCAACACTAGGTCCAAAAGAAGAGCTCAAGACATGGAAAAAATGGGAGATAGGGCCAAGGCTTCTACATCTGCAAAATCTTCACAAAAATTTACTCCTATCATAGTGAAGAAGGCCCCCATCATTCCAATCAAGGAAAATCAACCTTCAAAGGAGGTTGAGCCTACCATAGTAAAAGCACACCAAAGAGTACACACAACAATGCCTTTCAACATTGTGGACAATATGAAGAAAGCAAATGTTACTATGTCTATGTGTGACTCTTTGGCTATTCCAGGGCAGCCTGAGATCTTGAAGAAGGCTATGGGTGAAGTGTCAACTCCTCAACCTGCAAAAGATACAACAAAGCTAGTGTTGGTCAACACTGATCAAGAAAAGGAGGCTCCAAGCAACAACCCCAAAGTAGATACCATTCAAGGTAAGAACTTGAAACCACCTCCCTTTTATTTATCTTTAATTATTGGAAAATCTTTAGTGCATAATTGTATGGTAGATAGTGGAGCTACTAGCACTGTCATGCCCAAGAAAGTGGCTGACCAATTGGGACTGAAATATGAACCTTTCCAAAAGACGGTTACCCATCTTGATGGTTCCTCAGTAAACACCATAGGCATAGCAAAAGATACAAGCTTGGTTCTCCATGCAAGTCCCAATTTCTCTATCCTCCTTGACATATACATCATAGACCTTCTTGTCTTATTTGCCATATGCTTATCGAGGGAGTTTACAGCCAAGATAGGAGGCTATCTTTCTTCTGAGTGGTCTCACATGCTTTTCCATACAAGGTATGGAACTAAGGTCACTATCAAGTTTGAATCATTGGCAGCACACCATATAGAACCTTAAATGTCCAACGTAGTCAATACAAGCTACCTTGCAGTTGATAGTGATGACTTCCCAACCGTCAGAGAAAAAAATACCAAAATAGAAGATATCCCATATATCTATCTAGATGAATTGGAATCAAAGAGAGCTTCAAATGCCCAAGCTAATGTCATTTGGGATGTTGGTTTGGGAAACTATTTGATTCAAGAAGAAGGTCGCATAGATCCAAATCTTTCCAAGGCAAACACCGAGTTAGAATATCAGTGCATCTGGGTTTGGGAGCTATACTTTGATGGTGCTAGAAGTAGACATGGTGGTGGTGGTGGTGCAATGCTAGTTTCTTCTAAGGGAGAAAAGTATCATACAACCCTTAGATTTAGTTTCTCTTGCACTAGAAACAATGCCGAATATGAAAGTCTAGTGAATGGATTGGAGTGGGCTAGGAAGAGAGGGATCAAATCCCTACAGGTTTATGGTGATAGTGAGCTAGTTGTTAGCCAAGTAAGAGGGATAAGTAAAACCAAAAGTGATATAATGAGAGCATACAAGCATCGAGTTTGGGATGCAATTGAAGATTTTTATGCTTTCAATATTGTTGCCATTCCTAGAAAGTTAAATCAGAATGCAGATAGATTAGTTGTTGTTGGATCTCAGTATGACATTCCTAATAGCATTTCAAGAGAAAAGAACCAACAACATATTAAAGTGATTTTCAGAATTTCTATCCATGATAACAATATTAATTGGCAAGTGTTTGACAATGATGAACAAATTCTATAGTTCTTATGTGAAGAAGATGTTTTCTCAGATCATAACCAGGGTAGACTAATGCAGAGCTATGGTGACCAAGTGGTGCAACTCAGATCAAATAAAATGCCCAAAGGTCTTGTCACCTTAGAATTTTTCTTTAACAAAGATGATCAAGTTAAAAGTAGTAAATATGGCCTGGTAGTCCAACAAGAACATTGTACTGAACTAGAGCTGGAGCCAGGTAAAAGTGTACAATTTGGGAAGGTAAATACTAATTCAGAAAAAGTAGGCTTATACTCAGTTATTCAGAGAGTTCAGTGATATATTTGCATGGAAATATGAAGACCTCAAAGGTTTTAACCCAGCCCTTGCTCAACATACCATTGAATTGGAACCTAATGCCAAGCCAGTTAGGCAAAAGCAAAGGCCTGTCAATCCCAAGCTTGAGCCGCTTATGCATAAGGAAGTACTCAAATTGATAGAGAGTGGTATCATCTACCCCATTAAGCATACTAGTTGGTGTAACACCCCAAAATTGGGACCTTACAATTCTAATCAATTTTGGTGCATTTTCTCATCATCGAAGTCCTATTGTACTAGGAAAATCCTATTGTACTAGGCAAATTCTCCTTCCTAATTGTTTTTAATTGACTTAGTCTCAAATGCAGAAAACCTGAATTTGCATAAATCTCACACTATATTTAATTCCTAAATTTTTAAGATTTATTAGCTAAAAATCCCTATGATTAATTAATTTAATTCTAAAGTCTTAAGTGCTTTAAAATTAAATTAATTCCACCCCCTTTAGCTAATACACATCAAAATGAATTAAAAATTATTTGGTTATTTGAAAGGATTATCCTCAAATGAATTTCATAATTCCATGTGAAAAGCCACCCATGTGGCAATAATTCATTTACTTAATTAAATAATTCCTTCAATTTTGTCTCACCTTCCTCCATGGAGATGAAGAGTCAGTCGTTTCTTTCCAAGAAACTCTTCATCCTCTTTCTAGGTTCTTCTATATTATGGACTTCCTTTTCTTCATTTGAGAGGAGCAATTTGAGAGCATCTAAACTATAGTTAAATTTTGTCTTGATTTTCTCACTTTTCAAGCTTTATTGCATAATTAGCTTAGTGTCATTTAGATTAATAACATGTTGCATCTTAATGTAATTTTGTTTACATATATAATAGCTTAATTCCATCATCTTTTCAAGCTTTCTAGATTAGAGTATGCATTTCAATTCTTTAATTCTAATGGCATTTCTCATATAGAGTAATTTCAATTTCAGTTTTTATCATATTTTAAAATCCTCCATTTTAGCAATGGTCATGGTTGTTGGCTCTCATTCTGAGAGTAAATTTGACACCCCAACTAAATAGGAGGCAACAGGTCGATTCAATCAAGTTGTGAAATGGACAATTCATGTTCATCTTTGAAAATTCAATGACTGAGCAATGACCATGTTGTGTTTGTGCCTAATTTAGAGGTCACATTCAAGCACACACATTTTGGCACCCACCATGGGGAGGGATATTTAATTCCTGGCTTCATATTATATATTTACTGTCAATTCTATTTTATGTCATTTTTTACATTCACTTTGAGTCAAATCTGACTCCACCATTGCGTCCAAAATGTCATTTTGGTTTAAAATGACTACAAATACACCTATACTTGCCCAAAAATTGAATCTATGACATCAAACAATTTGCCGTATGGCTCTGCAGTGAAGTTTCGTGCAAAATTTCCCACATATCCGCGCGAAGTTTTGCTTTCATTAGAAATATCTCGCATGAGAAAGCACTTTCTCATGCCAACTATTGCATTTCCTCATGTGACACCTTGCAATTTCTCACACGAGACCTTATACTTCCTCACACAAAGCTTTGTACTTCCATGTGCAAAGCCTTGTACTTCGTCACGCCAGACTTGGTGACAGTATTTGGAAGTTTCACAGTTTCTGCAATTACTGTTTCTATTTTCTTGATTATTTTCACATGCTGCTATTTTTATCTCTCTGATTTCTCTAACAACATAACAATGAAATGAAGAAAGAAATTACAAACTACTAATGTATTTACTGTAGGACGCTTGTCGAAGACCTTGTGTGTTTTCACAAAACTCTCATGTCTATTTTTAGTAGTTAGAACACACTTTGGTTGGTGCTTAAAATGAATCATTGTCTCATGTGATTGAAGTGTTTGCTAGATTGTAATTCCAAGAACTATATGAATGTATCCTCTCCCCTCCCTTTATGGATCTTGGGTGTAAGAGAAACTCGTATGATTCTTCTAGTGTGGCTACCTCCCAAGAGCTTTAGCAGAGCCAGTGAGAGTGGATGCCCAACCGGTAACAGGCTAAAGCCAAGCCCTTCCAAATTGGTATATAAAAAATGCCATTGAGATTAGTCTCATGATGGACAAGTGTGAATTTGTTATGGCAACCAAAATCTCCTCTAGTACCCTAGTGGTGCGTTAAAGTCCCGACATCGTTAAGGTGAAAGCCTTTCTTTGAAAGGATTGGGAGAGCCCCCTTTATTGGGAAAATAACTTGATCACAACCACCTGAACGGATGTCCTTACTACAAACTATTGTTATAGTATCCAGAAACCCTCTATCTATTGGCATGAAAGGTTAGAGACTGACCAAGATGCCCCACACTTTTACAGCTCTTAGTAGAGACAACAACCCTTTGGGAAGCAATTCCTTTGGGGTTCGAAGCTTGGTGTGCCTGAGAAGTGAGTGCACATGTAAGGAGGAGCCCGTGCCTCCAAGCTTCTAAGTTGTCCACTATGAGTAAGCGTAGCTGAACTTTGGTTCAAGTGGGGATTCAACAGATACTGCCTTGGCTATCCTAGGATTGTGATGTGTCTGTTCTGGTACTACAAACAATCTCCATGATGTGTTTTGCGTGAGTGTTTACTAAAACAACAACAACAATCAAATGATCTGGAAAAATATAAACTTTGGATATTTGCCTATCTTGTCTTGTCTGAAACTTAAACGATCTATCAAAAATCTATCAAAACTCTGTCCAATTTGTTTCAAAACTTGTCAAAACTTGGTCTTTCATCGGTCTATCCTACTACATTTAGTCTATTCTAAAATTTGTGCTGTCATAACGCTTCTACTAGTTCACATGCAACTACAATCTGTTGTTAGTCTAACCTATCACTATCTTGAAATCTGATGTTATTACACTTGTCCAATTGACCGAGTCCTTTGTTATCTTATCATCTTTGTCTGTGCTGTCCTTATCCTAAGTTGCAAAAGTAGGTTCGTCAACCTTGACTCAAGATCAGAGTCATTGCTATCTCTATCTTAGTTGGACATTATCTCCTTTGTCCTTTAGTCTTGGACTTATTCAACACTTTAGATATCACTTCATCACCTGTCAGTCAATCAATTGATTCATCATACCTTCTCTTCAATCTTCTAAGTAAGCGCATCAAGACAATCTTACAATGTTTAAAAGCAAAGAAAAGATTCTTAGGGCAACTTTATTAAAACAACTTCAAACTTTGGAATCTGAACTCCAATGATTAAAGGGGGAAAAGGATACTTTGTCTGATGAATCCTTATTAAGATCAACCTATCCTTTGTCACCTGATCATGATTCTTATATCTCCAAACTTCCTTCCAACATGGATAAATCTTGGCATGACAATCCCATCTTTGATCAAGAACAATTTTATGAGAATCCCAACTTTGGTCAAGAATAATTTTATGATAATCCCAACTTTGATCAAGAACAATTTGATGAGAATCCCAACTTTGATCAAGAAATTTTTTATGAGAATCCCAACTTTGATCAAGAACAATTTTATGAGAATCCCAACTTTGATCAAGAACAATTTTATGAAAATCCCAACTTTGATCAAGAGAATGTAGAGGAAACTATGACAGAATAAGATGAAAGTCTTTTCTATCTGCAATAGAAGGATATTGTAAGTCAAGAAGTATCTATTTATCCTTTAGAGATAATCTTTACTCCTTTGGGACAATCTTATCAATCAGCATTGGAGAAACTTCTTGAGCATAATCTCATCACATTGTCTCCGGCCACATCATGTGGATCCAACTTCTTTAGGAACTATTGTGCATATCATCGGCATAACAAGCACAAAAATTCATATTTCATGGAGTTGAAACATAAAATCCAAGATCTCATAGATGATGGCATAATTGAAGTGGAAAATGCTAACGAATCATCTAGTGAAGATACTAATCTCAAGCAGGATCAATATCAGGAATCCTTGTCTAGCAACAACTCCCATACCACATCTACTTCTTCCACCATTCCTCCATCTCCTAAAGCTTCCCCATATCTATCAAGGATTGAACCTAATGATTACTATGTCTACCCTCAAGGACTACCTCTAACTGAGATCCAAGCTAATCCACATGTGACTGTAAGTCCTTCTTAGGCTTCAAAGATCATAGACCCCAAGCTTCCATGTGCTTCAACGCTTATCATTCCTATTCCAAATGACCATCCATCAGCGCGTCAAGAATCCCATATGCAGATCAAAACTCCTACCTTGTCCTTAGAAGTGGCTCCATGTCAGGAGGAGAATCCAAAATGTGAAGAAACATATATCAGTGATGATCAAGGTCAAGACACCATCCATCTTTATCCAACAGTTGACCAAAGTCACATACCTCAAGAGCCCCATGATGATTCTATCATCCCCTTCCATTTCTTCCTAGAAGAAGCTCTTCCATCTCCTATATCTTATCCATCTCCCAAGCAAGATAAAGATATCCTTTCTACCATCTCTAATGAACCTATTGACAATCAAGAGAAAGGTACCCTTTGTACACCATCTAAAGATCCTTGTCAAGATTAGAGCATCCCTTCATCTCCTTTTCATGCTCCTCCATATCCACCTCAAGAAAACATTGTTCCTCCAAATGCCTTGCAAAAAAATAAATCCCCTGAAGCTTCAGCTGCTCCTATCAAAGCTACTCATGCACCTATTAATATGAAGATGAATTCAAAAGAGAAGAGCCTTGGTCATGCAACTCACTCTAAAGATGTTGATATCCCCTCCACACTTTATATCCCTCCATTTAAATGTAAGCATCAGTCTTCTCCATCTTCCAAATCCATCCTTGGTCCCTACATCCCAAAGTTGAGACCGTCAAACCTTCCATCTATATTGGGTCCTTATGTCCCCCTATCTACCATGCCTATCAATACTAGCTTGTCATCCACCTACCCTATCTCCTATCAAGATCAACAAAGACATGCATTTTTGAAAGCTCCCTATCAACCCCTCCATATGAACCAGTCATATCGGCCCTATTCATCCACAATTCCTAAGTCTTTTGGAAGCATTCTAGATGTGCAACGAAAAAATTGGAAATACAAGAATCCACTTACATATGAAGATCACTATGTCCCATCTAATCGACATGTGGCTACAAATAAAAATGAAATATTCAAGAGACCACATAGGTCCACCGAGCAAAGAACCAAATCAAAGAAAATATGGGTTCCTAAATCCATTATGGAAAAATTGCATTCTAAATCATATGATACAAATGGCAAATCAAAAGCTA
>MU227459.1:214636-273583 GCA_018584345.1 Thuja plicata | reverse complement strand
CTCCTTCCATATTGGGTCCTTACATTCCTTCTTTTTCTCTCATCCAGTCCATTGCATAAAATCTTGGCTTCCATCTTCCTTATCCTTCATTTCATCACCCTATCAACATCTTTGAGCATACTTTCAACGACCTTGGCCTATTATAGCATATCTTTTAGAGGAGAACTATCCAAAGAGAAAGAAGCTTAAGTTCCTCCATAAATCAAAAATTACAAAAAAAAAAAAAAAAAGTGCCTTGGTGAAAACCTGGTAAACAGGCACCTTGGTAGCAAAAGTAAAGATAAATCAATCCATCCTATGGTGAAAAACACTTTTTGTGGTGCCTTGGATAAGTACCATGATGAAAACCTGGCAAACAAGCATCATGCATAATTCCTCCTACTTGCACCCTTTACTTGGGGGCAAGTTCCTTCCATGTCATCTTCCCCCATCATATCTTACATCCAGCTAGCTTGTGAACATCCATGTTCCTTCTGCTGATCTTAACAAGGTTGAGCCTATCCATGAGCATCGTGTATCTTGACATTCATGATCCCTTCCATCAGCCTATTTACTTTCTCTCATGCATGCTATACTATCATGATCTTGCTTATCCCAAGCCTATCCTTCCTATCTCTATGCATTCCTATCATAATCCAAAACATGCACTTATACCTCCATCAACCTTTATTCTGATCATATCTATATCAGATCCTATGAAATTGACCCCTTGGTCTTGATCAAAATTGAAAAACAAGTTCTTCAAAGTCTCTTGACATGTCCACTCTTTTGGACCACATACTTTTCATGACATCAGGTCATTACCCTAAATTCTATACAACATCGCTTCATGAGCCTACATTGTTATATTATTATTTCCCTAGCTTGGGTAATCTTGCATAGAGTGTCCTTGAGGATCACATTCACCCTCTTCATCCATCATTGGCTATTCATCTCATACATCAGCTTCTAATCCATCTATAATGTCCTACACCTTGCTAGGCATTGGGGGCAATTTAAGAACAAGGATCTAACATATTTATGTAATAAGTTCAAAATTATTCAGCACTAGTCTTCTATCTATTACCCCTAGGGTAATGGATAGGTAGAAGCTTCAAATAAGACTATTCTCAAGATCTTACACCGCACAATACACAAATATGGATGAGACTGGCATCTCCAGATTAATCTGGCTTTATGGGCTTACCACACCAGTATACGGACACCAACAGGGGCCACACCCTTTGCTCTAGTTTATGGTGCAGATGCAGTGCTTCCTATTGAGGTTGAGATTCCTACCTTGTGAGTCTCTCTGAAAGGCCTCATTACTGATGATGATATCAGAATATCTTGGCTTCAAGAGCTAGAACTACTGGATGAACGTCAAAAAGTGGTGTTCGATCATCTCCGAGCATATCAAAAAAGAATATCTAAGAGTTACAACAAGAAGGTCAGACCAAGAGAATTCCAATTGGGTGATCTTGTCCTAAGAGAGAACCCCAAGAATCAATGGCAACGGGTCCAAAAAGGAAAATTTGAACCAAACTAGCTTGGTATGTATGTTATTACTGCAGTATTTGGGTTCGGCGCTTACCAACTTTCTACCACAGAGGGTGAACAGCTCAAAGAGCCTATCAACACTCTTCATCTGAAGAAGTTCTACAGTTGAGATGTCTTCTAAATGCTCATGTACATACTTCATTTTGAGAAAATCCTAAAAATTGCAAAATTTCCTGAAAAAATGATCATCTTAGTGAAAACTTGGCAAACAGGTGCCTTGATAATACCAAAAAAAGTTGAAAAAATGAAAATACAAAAAAATGAGAAAAAGAGAAAAAATGTGCCATTGATGAAAACCTGGTAAATAGGCGTCATGGTAGCAAAAATAGAATTTCTACCAAGATGGTGAAAACCTGGTAAATAGGTGCCTCTTGTCTCACAATACTCTATCTATCATGACATCCCTTGGATTTCTTGCAGTTGCTCTCCTGCTTTCCTTCTTTAGTTTGCTTTCCTGCTTTAGTTTGCTCACTCATGCATTCACTCTTAGTCATCTTCAAGATTTTGCTTGAATTCACATGGATTGAAACTGGTCACACTTGGGGGCATCTTCTTGGTCTAGGGGGCATTGTCCCATCTTTTGGGAGTCTCGCTCCTCTTCGCATTAGCCACTAGTGGTTCTCGCTGAGTCTGTCTACTGATGCCTAGATCTCACATCGATCTTTATGCTTGAGAATCTTTCTTGCGTTAGTCACCAGTGGTTCTCACTGTGTCTACCTACTGTCACTTTATTACTAAGATTTCTTGAATCGACTCACTAACTGCATATTCGACATCAATCCGTTTATTACTTGGGGGCATGGCTCCCCACTTTGATCGCATCTTCGGTTTGCACTCGAGTCAGTAATATTGTCAGTTATAAAGGACAACTATCTACTAGCACAAACTGGTGTTTCTCAACACGCCAATCAAACAGTGTTTTTCAACACTCTCTTTGGACACATCTATGTTTTTTAACACACATTGGATATCACCAATGTAAACATCTCTCGATAGCAATCAAACATCGCACTCACAAGTACAACGATGTTTTTTAACACCCTAAACACATGCACATTCGTAAAATTTGAAACGTGTTGAGCTATGATTGAATCTTTCTTTGTATGTTCTTTGTTCACATGAATTTCATTGATATTTTCTTTGTCTACTGCTTGTGGGTGTGGTTTCGATGATCTGACAACGTCAAATAAACAGGGTGTATGTGATAAGAGCTTCTGCATTAAGGTGGAAAAGCCTCACATCCCTCGATCTTGTTTATTTGTATGCCAAGGGGAGGTTGGAACTATCTCCTTGACTATTATTGTCCTGCTTGTTTACCTGTGTACTCTTACTATATCAAACTGGAAACAATGTTCAGGTCATCTTGGCTTTTGTGCCCTAGTGCTTATGTTCATTTCCTACATTTTATCTGATGAAAGTCATATACACATTCTTATGGTTGCAGTGGCACCAGTAAGGATTGTATTGACTCTGATGTTCCAAAAATACTCGATGATGATAATTATGCGATGAGTCCAACAACCAAGTCCTAGGGTTGCATTTAGCTTAGGCTTGCATTCGCATTTTAAACTTGTATCGCGATAGTTTTGGTGCTCTCTTTATTGTATTCTCATTCTTTGAAGGTCCTCATCTTTTGTCTTGGATTCCTCTTGACTGCACACATGTTTGATCCTCATTCTCTATCTTTAGCTATATGCTCAATCTATTTTCGTGATCGAAATTGAAAGCTGACACTCCTAAGTAGCTCAAAATCGCATTTTAAAATTTTGGACCGACATGATCAGATGCTTGTGCAGTCAACATTTTGACGTTGCTTTCTTGTCAGAATCATCTCTCATCATCATTTTCTCACTTTCTGTAATCTTTTCATAAAATTCAACTCTAGTTAATTCTAGTCAAACTTGGTCAACTATGGTCAAACCTAGTCAATAGGACCTCCCGATCGCTCTAAATCGATTCTGCCTTCTCTTGATCTATCTCTAATTTCTCTGGATCTTTGATCTTATTTCTATCTACGATTTCTCACTCTCAATCATCTTTCTGTTGTGTCATCTTTTGATTTTTCTCCTGAGGGGGTAGGATGATTGCATCATTAAATCTTTTCACATCATTCTTGAATCAGTCTAATCTAAATCAAAAGTCCCCATCGCTAGGGGCATCTCATCACTTGGGGAATATTCGGTTTTTCATACCTTATGGTCAAAATTGGATATTCCATGATCTTGAATCTCTAGGGGCATCTTGATGCCTCGCATCTTGTCATCTTGTCATATATCTTTCTAGGTATATGAGCAATCTAACTCGGATCCTCAAGGATCAAGCTTTGTTCTGGAGATAATTCTTGAAATCTCATTGGGTATTGGGGAAATCTAACCCTAATTCTTGAAAGTCATGCTTCGTTCTGAAGATGGCTCTCAAAATCTCTTTTAGACCGTTATTTGGGCAACCTAACTTGGATCTCGGAGGGCTAACCTTCATATTGGGGCAATCTAACCCTTATTCTGGAGATAGTCCTAAATCTTCATCAGCTATCAGTGGACATTGGGGCAATCTAACCCCAATTCCGATCTTCTCTCAAGTGGTATTTGGACCGTTGTCTTTGTAGTCTAACTTAGACTTTGGAGAATCATGCAGCATTCTGAAGGTGGTTCTGATTCTCGATCTGATTGGTGTCTGGGCAACCTAATCTAGACTCCCTAAATCTTCATCTTCACATCAGACTATTCTTTAAATCAATGTACTGCTCGCACATCAATTCAAAGAGGGGCAAAATGTAACACCCCCAAATTGGCACCTTACAATTCTAATCAATTTTAGTGCATTTTCTCATCATCAAAGTCCTATTGTACTAGGCAAATTCTCCTTCCTAATTGTCTTTAATTGACTTAGTCTCAAATGCAGAAAACTTGAATTTGCATAAATCTCACACTATATTTAATTCCTAAATTTTTAAGATTTATTAGCTAAAAATCCCTATGATTAATTAATTTAATTCTAAAGTCCTAAGTGCTTTTAAATTAAATTAATTTCACCCCCTTTAGCTAATACACATCAAAAGGAATTACAAATTATTTGGTTATTTGAAAGGATTATCCTCAAATGAATTTCATAACTCCATGTGAAAAGCCACCCATGTGGCAATAATTCATTTACTTAATTAAATAATTCCTTCAATTTTGTCTCACCTTCCTCCATGGAGACGAAGAGTCAGCCATTTCTTTCTAAGAAACTCTTCATCCTCTTTCCAGGTTCTTCTATATTATGGACTTCCTTTTCTTCATTTGAGAGGAGCAATTTGAGAGCATCTAAAATATAGTTAAATTTTGTCTTAATTTTCTCACTTTTCAAGCTTTATTGCATAATTAACTTAGTGTCATTTAGATTAATAACATGTTGCATCTTAATGTAGTTTTGTTTACATATCTAATAGCTTAATTCCATCATCTTTTCAAGTTTTCTAGATTAGAGTATGCATTTCAATTCTTTAATTCTAATGGCATTTCTCATATAGAGTAATTTCAATTTTAGTTTTTATCATATTTTAAAATCCTCCATTTTAGCAATGGTCATGGTTGTTGGCTCTCATTCTGAGAGTAAATTTGACACCCCAACTAAATAGGAGGCAACAGGTCGATTCAATGAAGTTGTGAAATGGACAATTCATGTTCATCTTTGCAAATTCAATGATTGAGCAATGACCATGTTGTGTTTGTGCCTGATTTAGAGGTCACATTCAAGCACACACAGTTGGGTTTCCAACCTTGTTCATGTTAGGAAGAAGAATGGGGAGTTGAGGCTATGTGTTGACTTTAGGGACCTTAATAGGGCATCCCTAAAGGACTGCCATCCATTACCCTCTATGGAGAAAATCCTACAGTGTGTCTTTGGATCTGAGAGATTTTCATTATTGGATGGCTATTCAGGATATACTCAGATCCTGGTTCATGAAGAAGATCAATATAAGACTGCATTTACAACCAAGTGGGGAACCATGGCTTATCAAAAGATGGCCTTTGGTTTATCAAATGTAGGGGATATCTTTCAAAAGGCAATGGATACGACCTTTAAAAGCCTCATGTACAAGTTTGTACTGGTCTACTTAGATGACATAACTATTTATTCTAAACATGCAGCAGACCATATCAAACATTTGAGGAGGATATTTGAAAGGTGTAGAGAATTTGGGATATCTCTTAATCCCAAGAAGTGTGTGTTTGCAGTTCATGAAGGGAAATTGTTAGGATATATAGTATCCAAGAAAGGAATTACAGTAGACCCTGAGAGGATTGCAGCTATTCTGGAACTCCCACTCCCACATCATGAGAAAAGTCTCCAATCTTTCATAGGAAGGATTAACTTTGTTAGGCATTTCTTACCCAACATTGCAGATTTACTAAAGCCTTTGACAACTATGCTAAGGAAGAATTCAGCTTTCAGCTGGAGCAAAGAAGTGAAAGCTAATTTCCAAGCCATCAAAGAGGCACTGAAAAAAGCTCCAGCCCTATTGAATCCTAATTTCAATAAGGATTTCATCCTTTATGCTTATGAAGGTTCTGATGCTATTTCTGCAATATTGACCCAAGAATATTCTGAAGAATTGGAACAACCTATTGCTTTCTTTAGCAAAGGCCTAGAAGAATATGAAAAAATATATTCTTTTGTGGAGAAACATGTACTTGCTGTGGTAAAAAGCCTTAAAAAGTTCAGATATCTATTGACCCATAGAAAGGTGCATTTAAAGGTTACTCATCCAAGTGTCAAAGAATTCTTGCTTTCTAAAGACCTAAATGAGAAAAAGGCTGGTTGGATTACTAGAGTGATGGAATATGACATTGACATCCAAACTACCAAGCTAGTTAGAGGGAGAGGTCTTTGCGAGCAATTGATAGGGGATGCGAGTCCAAAGGATTCAGAGCAAATGAATGCATCCTTAATTGTGCATTAAATAGAAGAACATGCCAAGGAAAAAGGTTGGTATCTTAACATGATTCATTACTTAAAACAGGGGGATGCCCCAAAGATCTAGATTCAGCAAAAAGAAGGTACTACAGGCCGCAGTCTGTTCCCTTTGTGCTGATAGATAAAATCCTTTTTAGAAAAGATCATAATGGTGTCCTTCTCAGATGCATTGATTTAGAAAATATATTAGATGTCCTATTTGAATTTCATGATGGACCTTCTAGAGGTCATTTCTCTCCCAGGACTACTGCTTTTAAAATCATGAGGGCAAGATACTATTGGCCATCTATCTTCAAGGATAGTCATGATTATGTTAGAAAATGCATCAAATGTGCCATGTTCACAGGAAAAGAAAAAATTGCAGCTTTGCCCCTTCAGTCCATTAGAACAGAGAAACCTTTCATGAGATGGGGCATAGATTTCATTGGCATGATTAATCCTCCATCCAGTGTAGGCCATAAGTGGATAATTACTGCAATAGATTATTTCACTAGATGGATAGAGGCAGTTGCATTGAAGGAAGCAAATGAGGATGCTACCCTAAGCTTTTATGATGATATAATTCACAGATTTGGTGTCCCTGACTCCATTATTTTAAATAATGCATTATCATTTACAGGCCTAAGAGTGACTGAATGCACAGTCAAACATGGTGTTTATTTGAACACAAGTTCAAACTACTACCCTCAGGGTAATGGTTTGGTAGAATCAACTAATAAGAACTTGATTAGTATAATCAAGAAGACATTACAAGATAACCAAAGAAATTGGCACACCAAGTTGAAATATTCCTAATGGTTAGACATAATTACACCAAAAAAGATCATTGGGAATTCTCCCTACATGTTAGTATATGGAAAAGAAGCTAAGTTGTCCATTTCGACTGAATTGCTAGCCCTCGACTTAGCTACTCAATATGTCCTATTTGAAGAAAAGGATACCTTGCAAATCAGATATGCTCAGATCATGGAATTAGAAGAACTCAGAGATAAATCCATAAAAGATATGGAATTCCATCAGATGCAAACAAAGAAGAGCTTTGATAAAAGGGCCAAATTCATGAGCTTCAAAGTTGGGGATGTAGTCCTCAAGTGGGATGAATTTAAATCAAAGCCAAGGAGACATTCTAAGTTTGATTCCTTCTGGGGTGGACCATTTGTAATCACAAGATGCAAGGAGCATAATGCTTTTCAGCTATCAACTCTTGGAGAAGATCCCTTTCCCATTTCTGTTAATGGATTCCATTTGAAGCCCTATTTTGAGGTTTGTCCTTCCTTGTGAACCTCTGTGAATAAGTTTCCCTATTTTTAGTTTTGCTTTTTAGTTTGGTTTCCTGCTTTTCAAGAAGTGCTTGTGCATAGTTCGACTCCTCCTCCTAGGTTTCAATCTATTTCCAGGGTTCTAATTTTGATCAAGTGATGACTCATATGCCCAATGGATGCCAAAGGCTACTGGTTTTCAATGTCTAGCAGACTGACATCCAACAGAAATTGCCAGGAATGTTACCCAATTTTTCCCCATCTGGTAAAATTGGCTACAGGTGGAGTAAAATGAGGCTCCCAAAAGGGTTGAGCTCGACCTCTGAGAAAGAATTTAATTTTTTTGTCTTGGTTGTGTCCTCTTCTATTGTTTCATTTTTCCCTATTTTTGCATTGTCTATGCAAAAATATTCTAAGTATGAAAACCCTATGCAGTTCATGATATAACCCTAGTTACCTGGGACTTGTTCTATTTTGTCATTACCTTTTTGGATAACTTAAGCTCCCTCTAAAGACATGTGTGCAAAATATAATGCCCTTTAGTCTCCTAGTCACGTAGTGAAAACTGAATACTCCATATCATCTAGCGATCCCGACATTGGCTCAGTCGCGTAGTCTCAATATGAAAGGGAATACTCTCAAAGGATTAAGAGATCTAGTAACTAGCCATCGGATGTAAAGGAAAAATGAATTAAAGGTGGTTGGGTTATCTTTGGATGATAGTTGAAAAGTCAAATATATCTGGCAACTTAGATACTTAGGTTTCGGTCACATGGTCTCATAACAAACTCAGGGTTAAAGAATCAATATGGCGACTCTGATACTATGAAGGAAATGGTGACCCAAGGTCTACTCAGGGTTAAAGTAAACAACAAATCATAGTGTGACATGTGGTAGTGAGGAGACTTGAATTCAATGCATTCAGTCGGGTGATCATGTGATGCAGACAAAATATTCCATATTCGTATAGCAACAACGAGACTTACTTTAGTCGGGTGGTCTTGTAATCAAAAATAATATTCTCTTAGTGTTCAGAGACTTGGCAACCATCGTATGATTTAAAGAAGATCTAACGCTTGTCGCGTGATCTCGTGATGAAGCTAGGGTTAGTGAAAATATTGGGAGACTTAGCGACAAAGAGAAAAAGGGTGACCTGAGGTTATGATGCAGTGCCCAGGTAGATAAAAGGATCTTGTAGCTACGTTTTAAAATAAAATCAGATTTGAATTTCAGCCATTGATACAGATATCCGCACCACCTATGACCATTAGGATTTTAATATTTAAAGGAAAATTCAAATATTTGATCTTAGAAGTTATGACAGAAATGGTTGGCACAGGGAAGTAGATGGATCAGCCGACTTCTCAAAGCAGAGTTATGGTGATGGAAGATATTTGGACATATCAGATTGATCAGGGATATTTATAATAGTATTAAATAACATAATTGACAGAATTAGGGTTTGTAATTATTTTATTGCTAATATAATAAAACCCTAATTTCTAAATCAAATTGACTCCTGAGCCTGTGTGCTAGAGGAGGGTGTATATAAGTAGTTTAGTTCTCCTTTTGGAGTTAGTTTTTGGAGATTTGTTAGACTTTCTGTGGCATTTGTTCTGCCCTTAGGTCTTTCATGTTTATAATTTCTCATTAGAATCCAGGTTATGTGAAGACTTTATGAGACATCTTCTCTATCCTTGGGTCTTTTTTTGATTTGTATTCTTCTTATCTGAAGCATAATATATCGACAGTTTGTTAGAAAACTGTGAGTTCTCTCAAGTTATTCTTTCTTTCTTGCATGATTGTGTACTATTGTGAATGATTTGATTTAGTTAGTCTTATGGATTTAGTTCATCCCTGGCTTCCTTGTCTTATTCCTGTGCCTCCATGCTAGAATGGATGTTTGTTTGCAGGTTATAGTCTGTGTCTACCCCATCAAAAATGCTATTGTTTGAGGAATTCTCTCTTCCCCTGAATAGCCTCTTTTCTCTTTAGGCCTCTCTGTGAAACACTCTATTGCAAACCTATCTAAGGAAGATACTTGTCACCATTCATGGTTTCATGCTAATTCTTAGTCAATTTATTGTGATTCATGTCTTTCGGTGTATCACCTAGTATGATAGTTTGCTTACCGGTTATTTCCATTCAGTATTCCTTCTATCCATTTTCCTATCTAGTTTACTTTCAAGCACAAGAAGAAAATTTGGGTGATTGTCCAAGAGGAACCAGCCTAGAATCTGGAGGTTTCATTCTAGTTAGCAAAGGTCCCACACCTGGAAATGATTCCCATGTTATACTAGATTATCAAGACTATGAGAGCTTGAATAGGGTGCAAAATTTAGTGTATAACATTAACAACATTAGAGGGTTCCTTTGATGTTTTATCTTTTACAACAACAAAATTGATAGTATTCTCATATCTTGATAAGGAATTGATTACATTATCATAGCTATGTACAAAATTAACTTTGTCATTTCCTCTTTTGTTATTGATTCTATTTTAAGGTTCCCCTTTCTCATGATTGAAGGAAGGAGTTTTGAAGGCCACGTGATCTTCATTGTTTTTATTCCCTTCCACCTTAATTATCCCATTACCTATCAAGTCTTTCACCTCATGCTTTAATCTCATGCATTCATTGGTCTTGTGCCCTCTATTTCGATGATACTCACAAATATGAGCATTGTTCCACCATGAGGGTTTAACTTGTGGTTCATAAGGCCTTGAGTCTGGTAGGAAAATGATCTTATTAGCAATTAGAGTTCTTAAATAATTCTCAAGTGGTTCACCCAAGGGTGTGAACTTCCTTTTTGGTGATGGACTAAAGAAAAATTTTGGTTTGTTAGCTTCTTGCTTGTTTTGCAAGTTGTTGTTATTGTCGTTGAATGGGACCTTCGCTGATTGATTTACATTAGTCTCTTGATTAGAATATCTTGTGATATTGAAAGGAGTAGCTTTTAAGTTTTTTTACTTAAGAACTCCATCATTTAAAAGGCCCTTGTTAGTGTTCTTGAACCAAAAGTGTTTGTTATTATTTGAAGCCCAATTGTTGTTGTTGGAATTATTGTGGTTATTAGGAAAATTCTTATTTTCCTTAAAAAGCTTGATCTCTCCACTCTTCACAAAAACTTCCTCTATGGTGATTCTATTCTCAATGATCTTCCCAAAAGTAGGTGGACATTGTAGTTGTAACCGATAGTTCATGATTGTGTTTAAACTATTTAGGAAGATATCCATTTTCTCTTTTTCAGGCATACTTGTAGGATATCGATTAAATACCATTCTCCACCTTTGCCAGAAGAATAGGAATGCATATCACTCCTTTTGTTTAGTGCTGCATAAATTTATAATTGTGGCCTCATGTTTGATGTTTTTGATTAAGGAAAACAAGTTTTGATGGGTTATGAAACCCTACAAAGCTATATAAAAAAACCTAGAGAATATAAGCGTTAAGTATCAACCAAAATGAAATAGGCAGTCCTAACAAAACATTCCTAGTAAATACAGAAAGCTAGGGACAAAATCCCAAAAAACCAGGAAAATAAAACTAGGGGCACAAATCAGGCAATGTCTCTGAGAATCTTAGCAGCACGTATCTCTAGCTTGGTCATTCTACCTACAACTTCTTTTAGGTTAGCCAACTCTTTATCAGCTTCCTAGTTTTCCATTTTCTTAGTGGCCTCTCTTGTCCTCTTCTTATTTCCCTCTTCTGGTAACTTCTCCCTGTCACTATTCAACGACTAATCCTCCTTGTTCCCTCTTTGCTCTTCAAATTTGTCAATGATCACCTTAATATTATCATTTGAAGCCTTTAGTATATTTTAGATTTGCTCAGCTATTTTGACCATTGAGTCTTCAATGCTTTCAACTCTTTTCTTCAGCTCGTTCACTTTGCTATCCAGCTCCTTGTCCTCCGCAATGTTCTAGCTATCAATGACACTATTTTTTGCATTGTTCAACATGTCCATATGAGGATCCTCCCTCGTATTGTCACTAAGAATCACCAGAGCTAGATCAATTAATTCTTTGATCTATATTTTTCCCTCCTTGTTCTCCTTAACCAAAGTCCTTACCATTTCTCTCTTTATCCCCATTTTAGCAGAGACCATGTCAAAATTCCTCTAAACAACTTTCTTGATTTTTCCAGTAATGCTGTAGGTGTAAGGCTCTTCCCCATACTCCACAAAACCTTGACTCTGATCATCCTCCTCATTCCCCTTCCCTTGACTATCCTCCTTTCCATCTCTCTCCTCTTGTGTATTTTCCTGACTGTCCTACCTCTCCTCGTGGGTTTCCTCCTTAATCTAATTCCCTCTTTTGAACCTCGTTGCCCTCTTTCCTGAGCTTGCCTCCTCATTCTAAGCTGGCAGTTTGATTGTTATCTTCCTCTTTACTTCTATCTTCCCTTGCTTCCCACCTTATTTCATTTTTCCCTCTTCTCCAGAACTCTCATTCTCCATTTCCATCCCATCCACATTTTTGTTGTACTCCCTGTCAGAGGAGATTTCAATGTGCTATTTTAAAGACTCCATTTTAACTCTTTTCTTCCCCTTCTTCATCTATAGAGGCTCTTCCTCCTCAATTTTTGAGTGCATATCTTGACTGTCCTTGGTATCAGACGGGACATAATCCACACCTGAACCCTCCTTAGACTCATTATTTCCCTCCTCCATACATTTAATTTCCTTCCCCATAGTTTGAGCTTTAAAGTACTCATAAATTAATAGTAATAAACCCTCATGGAAAGCTGGGTTGCTAATGTGTTTCTCCTTATAGTCATTAATGTTTTCATTGATGGATGAATAAAGGAAGAAAGGAATGGATATATTTTCCCCATACCTAAAATGGTTGAGTAGCACAAAGTGGTGAGTGCTGATGCGGTTGAATCTCATATCTAGAGAGATGAGTTTGATAATTTCCCACAACATGAATCTCGACAGAAGCTTGATTGAGCTCGGCTGGTAGAATGTGACCTTCTTCACAAGTGCTTTCTTTTCCTCCGCATTTTTAACAAAATCTGTCAGAGCTTGACTAGAAATATTTCTATCCCTATAAAATTTCTTCCCAATGATGGGTATCCCAGTTACAGTTGACACAATTTCCTCCATCACCATAAAATCCACCCCATCAATTTTCACTTGCCCTTCATTCCAAATTTTCACCATCATCTTTGTAATCGAGGGCTTCCACCCATGAAGACGCTCAATGAAGGTAGTCACTTCGCCCTTTTTCAAAATCTCCCAAACCTTGGATCTACGATGCCATTTTTCAGTTTCCTTCTCTAGTTCCCTCCTATGCCTTTCTCCCACCATCTCTGCAATTTCTCTGTCTCCTTTGTTTCTGGTATAATTCCCACTAAAAGCTCACTATTTCCAAGTGATATTGAGTTGATGTTTCGAGAGGCTTCTTTTTGCCTCATGAATTCTATAATCAATTTTATGCCTCCAAGTGTGCCAACGAGACCATAAAATGATAATCCCTCTGCCTCTCTCATACTTTCACATCATATGGAGATTCTTCCCCCATCTGTCATAACTCATTATAATTATCATTTAATAACTCCAAGTCTGCCCAGAACCCGATCAATTTTAATGATACCTAAGATTTTTGGTGGTAAATTATACCCGTCATTCCACTTTTTAACTCCCTGACACTTGACTCCCATATTTTCTAGCCTGTCTGCCACCTGGTTGGCTTCCCAGTATTCATGTGCCACATGGACCTGATCAAATGATTTGAGGATTTGTCTGCACTCCCAAATTATGTTCTCAATTGTCCATGCGGGCTTACTCTTTTCATTTAAGCAATCTATGATGTTCTTTGAATCCCCTTCTAACCACAAATTCTTGATCCCCATTTCCTGAGCTAGCCTTAAGGTGTGGTGTGCCACACTCACCTCAGAATAATGGTTGGTTTGTGACCCCAGGGGGAAAAAATAGCAGCAATGCCTTTTCCATGTGAGTTCCTTATGATTCCTCCCACACCAGCCATCCCAGGGTTGCCCTTTGCAGCCCCATCAAAATTAGCTTTGAACCACCCTTTTGGCAGTAAAGTCCATCTACAGTCCATTCTCTTATTGGAATTATTGGGCCCATTGTTGTGAAGTGGACTAATACCTTTGCTGTTAGTGTAGTTTTCCAAGAGGGCATTTGAAATTTTGTAGGCAACATACTTAGCAGAGGTAGTCTTTTCCCTAAAGATCCTATTATTTTTCTCCTTCCATACTCCCCAGCATATGTGTGGCATTGCCCAAGGCCAAATATGATGAACTCTCAACCCCTAATTCCATTGGTCAAATATCTCAAGAGTTGAATTGGGGAAACACCAGGATGTCTCAAAAAAAGACAGGAAATGATGCCATATTTGTTTGGTGAAGTCACAATGGATAAACAAGTGGTCCACATTCTCGCTTTGATTTTTGCATAGAATACATCTATTAGGAATGTGCTGACCTCTCTTAATTAGGTTATCCATAGTCAAAATATGATTTTGGAGCATTGTCCAGAAAAAGATGTTGATCTTAGGGATAATACCAGGATACCAGGCCTTGGCCCATATGGGAATGGTCTCAATGTGTTGCATAGTTTCATATCCCAAAGCCACTATGTAGATGCCATCAGTAGTTTCCCCCCAAACCATAACATCTTCATTGAGAGAGAGGGGTGTGTGACCAATTTTGACCATAAGAGGTTTAAGGTCCTCAGACACCTCGGTTAGGTTCATCCATTCATTGTTGATTCTGTAGCCACTAACTCTGCAGCCATATCTTTCAATGCAATATTCAGCCCATCTATTATAAGGCTGCAAGTTCCTTAAAGGGCCTTGTCTGAGCCAATCATCATGCCAAAAGTTGACATCCTTACCATTGCCTAATTTCCATCTTGCTTTTGCGGTCGCTATACCTTAGTCCTCAGAATACCATTCCATATGTAGGATTCCTTTGGGTCCATTTCTCTGCTGATGAACTGTTTGAAGGTTATATTTGCTACATATTTATCCTTCATAATATCCCTCCACTCCCCTGTTGAATTGAAAATTCTCCAAATCTGTTTATCTTGCAGAGCTTTGTTGAACTGCTTCAAATTCTTGATGCCCATCCCTCCATATTTTTTTGGCTTGCATATAGTATCCCAAGCCACTAGTGGGTACTTCTTGTTTCCTTCTTTGTCAACCCATAAGAACTTTCTCTAAATTGCTTTGAGAGAGTCCGCCACCTTAGCAGGTATAGAGAAGAGGCTTAGAGCATAAGTAGGGAGGTTCTAAAGAGTAGATTGTATCAATATCACTTTTCCTACCTGACTAAGGGTGATACCCTTCCAACCTGCCAATTTTCTATTGAATCTATCAATAAGGCCTCCCCAAAAGGACTTAGGTGGTTTGGTTCCAAGCGGAAGACCTAAATAGGAAGCAGGAAAGGAACCAAAGCCACAACCCAAAATGCCAGCCATTTTCCTCTGTCTATCCATGGGTGTATTAATGAAGAACACTGAGCTCTTGTTCTAGTTAATAAGCTGACCTGTCATATTGGAATAAGAATTAAGGATTTTCTTAACATTTCTAGCTTCTTTCACCGATGATTCACCACCCAATATGGTATCATCCACAAATTGCTGGTGGGTAAAAGTGAAAGGGCCTAAAGAAGGTTTTATCCCAATGATTAGAACCCTTCTCCTATTGTCATGGATAAGCCTTCCCAAGCACTCTGCCAAAATGATGAAGAGAATCGGGGAGAGGGGGTCCCCTTTCCTAAGACCCCTAGAAGATTTGAAGAAGTGTGAAGGAGAGCCATTCACCAAAATCGTGAAGGATGGGGTGGAAATTAGCTATGAGATTATCTTCATTACCTTGTCATTGAAGCCAAAAGCCCCCAAAATGTTGCTCAGGAAGATCCAATCAACCCCGTCATACACATTTGAGAGGTCCAGTTTAAGTAGGAATCCTTCCCATTTGCCCTCCTCCAAAAAGTGAATCACCTCATACACTGCCATGATAGAGTCCAAAATTTGTCTACCAGGGACAAAACCCATTTGTTGAGGGGAAATTAAAACCAGGAGGATTTTAAGCAATCTGATAGTCAAGACTTTGGAGATAATCTTATAAAATGAGTTACACAAACTAATGGGTCTAAAGCTATCAAAAGAATCTACACCTGGAATTTTTAGAATGTGGACAAGAAAAGTGGCGTTGATCTCTTTGAGAAGGCTCTTGGCTCCAAAAAATTCTTGGACAAATTTAACAATGTCATCTTTGATAACATCCCAGTACATCTGGAAAAATAAAGAAGGGAAACCATCTAGGCCAGGGGATTTTTCTTCCGGTAATGAAAAAAAAGCTTTATGGATTTCCACCTGATTCGGGATGGCCATCATATCCTTATTCTGTCTTTCCATGATCACCTTAGGTATAGATTGAAGAATAACCTCCTGGTCATCCTCAATCAAGTTTTGGTCTTTAGTAAGGATTTTTGAGAAGTACCTAATGGCCTCATTTACAATCTCATTGTCTTCCTCCAAAGTTAAATCCCCTTTCTTAATGGCATTGATTCTATTATCCATCCTATGTTTCATAGTGGATAGGTGAAAGAAGCGGGAGTTTTTGTCCCCCTCTTTCAACCACACCGATCTTGACCTTTGCCTCCAGAACATTTCCTCTTTGCTTACAATGTTGTGAAGATCAGCCAGAATGGATTTTTCAGCACTAATTCTATCAGCATCATATCCGTGGTTTTGGATCTCTTCTCAAATCCCTGCAAGCTCTGACTTAATCCTGTCTTTAGTCTGAAATATATTGTCAAAGTCTCTTTTGTTCCATTTTCTGATCTCCATTTTAATGTTCTTGAGCTTCTTAGCCACCCTATACATCACCATACCATCCACATCTATGCTCCACCACTCCTTTATTTTATTGAGGAGGTTGGGGTGGGTAGTCCACATCCTCTCAAATCTGAAGGGGAAGGCCTTTTTCTTATTGTGATTGTCCAGGTTGAGAGAGATAGGGGAGTGGTCAGAGCCAAATCTCACCATGGAAGATAGGTGACTATGATACTATTGCATCTACTCCATAGATATGAGGGCTCTGTCAAGGTGTACCTGAATGCACTCTAAGCTAGCTCTCTTATTCGACCATGTAAATTTACCACCACCTAAATCCACATCAATGAGAGCTAAGTCATTGATAAAATTAGCTAGCTGCCATCTACTCTCCAGGTCAGGGGGGAGACCCCCAAATTTCTCAGATTCCTGAAGAGGGGTGTTGAAATCACCCATGATAATGGATTTTGGATCCATTATTTTAGAAAACAGAATACACAGCTGGTCCCAGAAAATGCGCCTGCTATTCTTTGTGTTTGGAGCATAAATGTTCATTATAGACCAGCTCTCCTGGTCTTTTGGGTTATTGAATTGAATAAGTAAGATGTTACCTTCATCCCAAGTGATATAAGCATTGAGATTATCCTTCCATAACACCAGTAAGCCTCCAGAGGCTCCCTCTAAGTTAGTAGCAATAGTCTTCATACCTTTGCCAAAGGAAATGCAATCCACTTTTTCTTTTTTCATTTTAGTTTCTTGTATCAAAAAATATCTGGTCTATGGTCCCTTATCATATTCCTAATTATTTCTTGTTTGTGGAATCCATTTAGCCTATGAAAGTTCCATGATATGACCTTCATGATTTATTATAAGACTCCTAGATGGTCCTCTGGTAACCATCCACAATATTTCTTTTTGCTTCTTCCTTTCTGATTTGATTCATACTCTTCTGTCCTAGTGTGTTAGAATTGCTCCCTGTGTCTGCTTTGGCTCTGCTTCTTATTGCTGTAGGAGAGGCTAGAGATGGGTCCCTACTATTTTTCTTTTTCACTACTATCCATGGTCCCACATTCTCATCTTTGGAGACATCTTTGTAGCTACCGAATAGGGCTTCCATTCTTGAGATTTGACCAGGAGTGGTAGATGATACCATTTCCAGGAAATGACTAATCTTCCCTAGAGAAATATAACTGCTTTTGCCAAAATTAGACCCTTGGGAGAGGATTGGGCCCTGTCCCCCCTCATGCTTCCTGTCTTCCTATGAATATGGAACAAAGGAGAGAACAATGTTATCATCCCCTATGATCTCCCCCTCTTCTGGGTTCTCCAGGCCTCCTTTGTCACCAATCCCATTTTCCTCAGCTGGACATGTTAGGCTTGCCAAGTCCCCTTCCCTCTCCCTGCCTTTTCCTAGCTAAGCTTGTGGCTATCCCTTGCTCTCCCCCTCAGTTGGTATGGACCCTTTAGACTCCAGTTGATCTAGCTGAAGTTCCAAACTATCAGTTGTCATCTCCC
Organism: Thuja plicata; assembly: GCA_018584345.1. NCBI lineage: Eukaryota > Viridiplantae > Streptophyta > Pinopsida > Cupressales > Cupressaceae > Thuja > Thuja plicata. The sequence goes on along the minus strand of MU227459.1, from coordinate 255,503 downwards.
CTTGTGGATTCTACTTTTTTGATACAAGATTCATTTCATTTGGGGGTTTCTCTTTCCAGACCTTCTTGGTGTAGTTAAGATCCTTGATCAGAGGTTGTATCTTTAGCCTTTTTACTTGTTTTATTTTCTCCTTTCGAGCGTTTTCCTTCTCCATGACTATTGGGCACCTTTTGGCCTTGTGTCCTACTTTTTTACAGTGGAAGCAAGCAAAGGGAACACTTTCATACTCTATCTATTGCACTCATTTTCCCAATATGGAATGGAAAACAATAGCCTCTAGCATGTCTTGGCCTACTTCAACTCCAATGCATATCCTTGCATAAGTTAGTCTTTTCTTCGCTGCAATAACTGGATCAATAGAGAGCAGCTCCCCAAAGGATCTAGCGATGCCCTCAAAAACATCCTCATGCTAGTACTCCAAGGGAAACTCAGGAAGTATCACCTAGACCGGTGCTTGGGTTAGGAAATCTTTGTTGAGATCCAAATTAGAGGTCCATTTTTGCAGAATGAGGGTGGATCTACCCACTGACCAGTTCCCCGCACAAATAATCTTTGACTGATCTTCTTGACAAGAAAACTCAAAAGACATAAAACCTTTTGCCATTGTCAAAACCACGACCTGACCTTTGAGATCCCATTTTTTTTGACAAAGGTTCTTACTATATCAATATTAGGTCTGGATACTATGAACTTTCCCACCACAGTAGCGGCCATACTCAAAATATTATGATCAATAAGCTCAGAAGGTAGTTCTAAACAATAGATCCTCTTCTCTTTATTATAGACATCCTTAATCATTGGGAAAGGAGACTTACCAGAGGGTTTGACTCCAAAAAGGTTTGTCCAATGCCCCAGTGGGGCCCTGTCAGTGCCTGTATCTCTCATTTATGGAGTTGAGCCCGCTTTTTCCCCTGGATCTGGCTGGATTTTGTGTGGGACCCCTTCATTTGTTGAATCCTTAGCTCCCTGGTCCTTGCCCTAATCCTGGCATGCACTCTGATCATTCTATCCTAACCCAAAAGTTTTCCCTCCCGGATCCAAATTCAAAATTTTGCCTCTAGTCGTTGCTCCTCGTTCGCTCATTATTCCCACAATTGTTATAAGTTTTAACCTCATGTTTGATGTTGTATGAGTAATGAGTCACAAATTTTGATGAAAAATCTTCAAATGTTTGCATGTTTGAGGGTAATTTTGAGAACCATTCCATCGCGGGTCCTCCAAGATTTCTTGGAAATAATCATATTAACTAAGTGGTATCATGCATAAACTCCAATATTAATGCACAAAATTCTCTCAATGGGCTTGTGGGTCAAATACCCCCATGTATTTATCATATTTAGGAAAGACCACATTTGGAGGAAATGGTACCATAATTAAAGTCTTATCAAAAGGAAATAGACATATAGCTTCGACCGAGAAAGGTTTTGGAGCCTTTATTTTCTTCATATTGCCCAATTCCATTTGGAAAATTTTTATTTGTTTGTTCATAATTGCAATTGGGTTTTCATCGTCTTCCTTCTTCTTCAGGTTAGTCATATCATAATCATCAGGGAGTTTTACCCCTGCTTGGGCTAGGTCAAAGAAATACTTCTCCTTATCTCTCTCTAATATTTTCTCCATGATTTTCATAAAGAAAGGGCTTTGTGCTACTTCATTCACTCTCTCTTCAGTGGCCTCCTCATCTCGAGGATCCCTATTTCCTCCATTATTCATTTCAATTCCTTCATTGTTAAGTTCATTTCCTCCCCCATTATTTCCATTTTTGTTCTCATCCTTGTTTCCACCATTATGATTTTTATTTGTGTCATTATTGAAATGATTTATGAGGTTGCGATCCATACGTCCAAAGGGGAATTCTATCATGCTTGGTTCTACTTCCTTTTTGGTTTCAAAAGATTATTGTGAGGAAGCTAGTGTTTCACCTGGAAAGGGGAATTATTTCCTAAGATAAGTTACGTCTGCTTGTAAGGTTTCCTTGATGTAGTGAGATCTTGTAAAATCAGGCATTAGCATGGAACAAATATCCTTAACTCACCCTTTTGATCAATCCCTTTGACAAAATTTTGAACTCCTTAAATCTGATGGGATATGATCAGTCTGATAGATTGGGCATAAAGTACTCCAAAAAGGGTATCCAAATATGATTTTAAAAATTTCCAAAAACCCTAGGAGATACTCACTATTTGAGAGTCTCAGTCTATACATGCTGCTCAAAAGATTGCACACGCTACTTTAAATGGTTGTACACGCTCACTGGAAAAACTAAAGGCATTGGTTGGTTGTTTAGGAGTGCTATTTTATAGTTGATACACATCAAAACAAGGTTGCACGTGATACTTCTTGATTCATAAGTGGTAAATGTATGTTTATATGCATTACTTCTCTGGTCACAAGTGGTAAATTTCTATTTACATGCGTCACTTAACAATTGATAGGCATTATTTCTCTTTTGGTACGTGTTAAAAGGCCTCTGAAACATGAATATGTTATTATTTTGGATCACCGTTTGATTAGTTTTTAAAAGTTTTAAAGCGTGATCAGATCTAGATGAATATTGTCTTTTTGCAATATAAATCATCAACCATAGCACACATAACACATCAAATGTTTTAACCCTTAATCTACACATAAAGTGTATGTGCTCAATCATTTTCATAGGTCTTTCACAAAAAAAGTATTCTAAGAAATCTACGTATGGAAAAATTTGGCTTGTAAATGGATCTAAAAGGTAGGCATTGCTAATTTAACCAGGGTTTAGTCAATATTACATTCAAAAAGTTTTGAGTTCCATCCCAAAGGACTACTAGAGGAGGTTCGATTCTCAATTCCCTTCGTTACTCACCCCATTAAGGATGAATACATTTTATTTTATAGTGGGTTGGATTACCATGGCTAAAACGGTTGCATCACACTTGGGTAATTCTCTCTCACCATCCTTGAAAAGATAGATCTTGGGAGGCAGGCCCACTAAAGATCTAACGTGTTCATTTGAAAGAAAAAAATGAAAGGGATAGGTAGGTTTGGGAATTTGATTCACCTAAAAGTTTAAGAGCATATACCTACTAATTCTCCAATTCCAAACACAATAGACAAAGATGTTCAATTACCACCTCTTAAACTAAGGGATTCAGAGTGTGTATGGCTTTTTGATTCACTCAAAGAGTGAAGAGCATATGCCTAGCACTTCTCTTACACAAACATGGAGGTTTCAAATTTAGTTTTTGTTCATTTCCCTAGGTTCTTCACATCTCAAATTTGGCATACAAAATGCTTTAATTCATGACTTGAAGTCCATTTACTAATTATGCTAGATTTTAACTTTGACTTTCCACAATTTGATCAAATGCAAAAGGTTTTAGCTCTTACCTTTTCTGAAGCTAGCTAGGCTAGGCATTTTTTTTTCTTCAATTTTTCACTCACCTAGTGGCGATCGTTCCAGCTCCTTTGCATCCTCTCCTCCAACAAATTAGTCCAATACAACTCACACAAAATGAGGATAAACCAAATCCCAAAAGACAAAGCTCAAATTCACCTAAATTTGATATTATTTCAAAGATTTTAAGGCAAATTGACTCAATTTAATGAAATATATTTGGATTTATAAGCTTTTACAATTTTAACATAATGATAATAAAGCTTTGCATCTTCATTTAAAGTTTGCAAAATATTTGCATTATAAATTTGTTTTTCAAACCTAAACAACCTCTTGATCTCTCTCTCCTTGTGAATTTGATGTGCATGCTTCTTCACCTTCCTATGCTTTGACATCTACAACTTTTAAAAATTTGCAAAAATTTCAACACAATAGCATGTGCTATTTTAAAGGTGACAGGGCACTACTTTAAAGCTGTCTACGTGCTACTTTAATAATGATAGAGCACTGCTTTAATTCATTCTAAGCGCTACTTAAAAGTTACAGAGCATTGTTTTAAATCTTAAAAGCGTTCAAGCAGAGTTAAATACGTTGAAAGATAGCACAATAAGCATTAGAATAAGCCTTCTACACATCAATTTTCAGTGCACATCTTTATTTGTCATGCATTGCTTTACTCTCAACGGCGTTGAGAGAATGTAATACATGAGACAAAAGAGATTTTGTACACATTGCTTTGCTATGTAAAGGCATCATAATTTATGCCTGTATGCGTCACTTGTTCTATCTGATGCGCCGAGAGAATAGAAGATAGGAGATATAAGAGTCTCTATATGTACTACTTTGTTGTGTAAAGGCATCAGGATTCATGCCTTTACACATCACTTTACCTTCAAGTTATCAATTCCTGTAAATAACACACTCAAACATACTAAAAATTCATGAGATTGTTAGAAATGAGGCTTACACGCCCACGGTGGACGCCATTTGTGTATATGAAAATCATACCTTCATGAAATTAGTATTGTTACTATCAATTCAACTTTAAAATATGTAAAATTAAGCTAACTGAATCAAAAGGAACAATGAATATCTCATGTCTCTCTATCTAGGAAAGAAAATAGTATGCTCTCAACTCAAGCATCCATTAATGGCAGTCCTTGTAATGAGAAATTGAAGCTATTTGATGTGATTTAACCCTATTTAGCTCAAATTATCCTAAAATGCTTCAAGGTTGATCACTATTTGCAAATTGAATCAAATTGAAATGCTATGAATCTCCAAATCAAAATGCCTATAGTGATGATGTTTAGCTCACAAAATGTGTGTTATTTTTTTTGCACTCAAAATGGCCTCTATTTAAAGGATTTTCCAAGGGTAGGTGGTAGAGTTGATTTAACTTTGATTAGGGTTAGGTTGAGTTGATTGTCTCAAAGGTTAAGACAATTTAAATGATGGTTTCAAATAAGGGGACAAAATGAGTGGTCAAGATGCAACTCCAAGATGTGTGATGGAGAATCACTTTGGGCTTGATCCATGTGAGCTCAATCCTTAATCCTTATTGGTTGAAATGGATTTGCACATGTGGTGGGTGAGGAATAAAATAATTTAATTAATTGATTTATTTAATTTTTTAGCCATGTGCACCCTTTAAGGGGTTGGGATTGATTTGAGTTTAACTATGCAATTAGTTGATTATTTTGATTTAATTAATGTCGAGGTTTTGATTATTCAATTAATTCATGATTTTGCTTGATTTTCTCACTTCATTCTTTGTTTGATTTGCATGACCAAATTTAGATGTCTACACCTATAATTAGGGTTTACATCATGGTTAGGGCTAGAGTTATGGTTTGGATTAGGGTTTGTTGGAGTAAAGTAGATAGTGGGGGGAGGGGTGAATCAATGTCTAAGCAAATTAATTCATTTTAAAATATTTTTTTTTTCGTTCAAATATTAATGAAATAAAACTAATATGAACCACTGCATAAGATAAATAATCACATTAAAACTTACACAAGGAATTGTCCTAAGTGGAAACCCTCTTGGGAATAAAACCACTCAAAAAATTGCCTCACTGGATTAATTTGAAAATTATGATTTGCAACGTCTCACTGACAATTTTGAATGCCTCACTAAATGACGAAAAATGGTATGCCTCACTAGTTTAATTTGAAAATTATGCTTTGCAATGTCCCACTGACAATTTTAAATGCCTCACTAAATGATGTCTCACTGACAAATGGTATGCCCCACTGGCAAATCTCAACAATATTTATAATTTACATCTTAAAAACAATACAAAGTATATTCTATGTTTCTATATTTAACATATGCTTATCTTATATCAGCAACAAAGTATATTTCATATACAATACACAATTGCATATATTGTAATTATATACAATAATATATCATATGACAAAGAACAGTTTCCAATGATCTGTAGATGCTTTTACATAATCAGATATCCACCTCAAAAATATTAATCAAATTAATTCACTATGCATCAATATGTCTATAAAGGAAAATATAATTGTCTGATATTGATGTTCTTCATATATCAAAATGTATCTTAACTGAGTATATTGCCTCAAAACAAAGAGTACTCATATATATGTTGATACACACTTTGAAATCAAAACAAGATAATATTTGCAATACATGTTGTCTCTTGAAAACTATCATTATAATTGAACCTTGTGAAGAGATTTCATTCTTATACTGATGATTCCCCTTATAGTCTTTTAACATAAATAGTAATACCTCTATATAATTATTTTATAGGATAAACTGTCATGATTTCCAAATGTTTAAACTTCAGTTCATTTTCAATAATCAAACCATGACCATAATGCATTACAAAATTACATGCAGAGTAATCAAATTCAGAATAATATCTTCGGTCTGTAATACCAAACAACCAGAACTATATGTAATGAATCACAAAACACTTTGAACTGAAAAAATTAGGACAACATGAATTGGCCATTAATGTATTCAATCAACAACTCATAAATCCTTGACATGAAAGCATACTGCAAAATCACAACAAAACACAAACTTGACACACTAACTTAGGGTTTACACACAACAAATTTGCCTCTATTTTGTGCAAAATGAAAATAAGGATTTCAATGTATAAACAAAAACTTTACCAAAGGTATAGAACACCTTAGTTAGTCACAAGTTTCTCATTTTAATAAAGACATCCATTAAACCCCAAAATAGTTATATCACTTACATAGTTTTGTATTCAACTTGCAAGAAAAACTAAAGAGAATCTTTAACTAGGGTTTGAATATATACTTTACAGAGTCGACCTCCATTTAAAAATGAAAACTTTGACTAGCCTTAAAGAACAAACAACATACCACATATGCTGGACAATAAAAAATGAAGAATTCTTAGCTTAGTCAGAAAAATGCCCACACAACCTTGAGAAAATTGACATCATTAATCATCATACCTTATTTGTGAATCATGAAAGTAATAAAAGACCCATTTCTTAACCATTAATCCACAAAACTCATGTCTGATTTGCAAACAACAATAAATCTCTCAACAACTGCTTCAAAACCGCTCTTTGCAACTGTTGAATACAACCAAAACTGAATCATACTTCTGATCCCTGAATCCAAATTGACAAATACACTTCCAAAGTATGCTCGGTCATGCTTTAATATTTTTAGTCATTTCCTAGCTTCAAGATTAGGCATTTTTAGATTTGATTCAAACTTTAAAATGTGAAAATGTTGACATTAAAGCATTGAGAATATTAAAACAATAAGCTTAAGTATACGTGGGCAATCACTATATTCAATGTCATTTACATTATGCCAAAGTAATGTCGACTATTTACCTTTTTTAGCTTACAGACTATTAATGGGGTTTTGATCCCTCCTTTTTAATTGTAATCTCAAAATAATGTGCACCTAGTCACTTAAAGTGACTTACCCAAGTAACACCACAATCTTAACCTGTCCTTACTAATGTTTCATATCAACTACTCTTTAGTCTTTATTGTAACCCCATTAAAAAATCTTATTATAATCAATAGTAGAATCATTATACAATAAGCTTCATCATTAGATGTCATGTTACTGTCCACATCCTATCACTTCTTATCATGAGAATCAATTTGAAAAAACTCATGATATAACGATATTTGCTTATGAAGGATCATATAAGAAAGTGCTTATCAAGTATGATCATCAAATGTGTCACATGATCATCAAATGTGTGTCATATGGAAAATGTGTCATTACCATTGAATGGTCATTAATTATTACCATTAAATATAATCAAGGGAAATATCAAATGTTCATGCTCATGAACATCTTGTCCACTTGAGATGTCCACTTGTGATAAGAGTGTCAACCATTATTAAGCATGAGCTCATGTATGTCTGAAGATAATGAATCATAGTATCATCAAGGTAGTACACATGTAGGCATCATAGGATCATCAAGGTAATGCACACGAGTGTTAGTTTTGTGTCATCAAGGACAACAAAGACACATGAGTAACATGGTTATGGCTATAGTTAAGGTTCATGATTTGGTTTGAGATTATGGTTAGGGTTATGGTTTATATCATGGTTAGGGTTAGGACTAAGGTTAGGGTTTAGAATTTATGTTTAGGGTTTAACATTTGGAGCTTAAAACTTAGGATTAGGGCTTACCATTTATGATTATGGTTTAGCTTAGGATTCAGGTTTGGACATTTAGGATTAGGGTTTAGCATTTAGGATTATAGTTTAACATTTGAGTGTAGCATTCAAGATTAGGGTTTATCATTTATGATTAGGGTTTACCATTTAGGATTATGTTTTAGCTTGGGATTTAGGATTTAGGGTTTAGCATTCAATATTAGGATTAAGATTAGGGTTTACCATTTAAGATGTAACATTAAAGATTATTGTTTAACAATTAGGATTATGGTTTATCATTTAGGAATATGGTTTAGCTTACAATTTAGGATTTAGGGCTTAACATTTAGGATTAGGGTTAGGATTATGTTTTAGCATTTATGATTAGGGTTTATCATTTAGGATTTAGGGTTATGGTTAGGATAAGGTTTACAATATAGGTTCATCATGGTTAGTATTATGGTTAAGGTTAGGGTTTGTATTAGGGTTAGGATCTAGGGTTAGGGTTATAATTAAGGTTTAACAAATTTAGGATTAGGGTCTAGCACTTATGATTAGGATTACGATAAGGGTTTTGCATTTAGGATTAGAGATAAGAATATATGATTAGGGTTTACCATTTAGGATTATGGTTTAGGATTTAGGATTTTAACATTAGAATTAGGGTTTAGCATTTAAGATTGGGGTTTACCATTTAGGATCAGGTTTAGGCTTATGATTAGGGTTTAACATTTAGGATTAGGGTTAGAGTGAGGTCTTACATCATATTTAGTATAATGGTTAGGGTTAAGATTTTGATTAGGGCTAAAGTTTAGGGCTGGGATTATGGTTTAGCATTTAGGGTGTAGCATTCAGGATTAGGTTTTAGCATTTAGGATTAGGGTTTAGCATTTATAATTATTGTTTAGCTTAGGATTTTGAATTTAGGGTTTGAAATTTAGGATTAGATTTAGAATTAGGGTGTAGCATTCAGGATTAGGGTTTAGCATTTGCAATTAGGGTTTACCATTTAAGATCTTGGTTTAGCTTGGGATATTAGATTTAGGGTTTAATATTGAGGATTAGGGTTTAACATTAAAAAATAGGGTTAAGATTAGGGTTTACCATTTAGGGTGTAGCATTGAAGATTAGGGTTTATCATTTAGGATTATGGTTTAGCTTAGGATTTAGGGATGTATATGGTGAAATGGTGATTAAGGGTAGACCACTAAGTCAAGCATGTACATTGGATAAGGATCCTAAAATGTGACCCCTTTGGAATAAACCTAATTAGAACAACCCAAGTAGATGAAGGGATGCTAATGCATGATTTAGTCTTGAAAGGATGTGTGATTTTAGGACTCCTTTCAATTTATGTAGGAATGATATAATAAAAATGTAATATATATGCAAGTAAAGTAAAGCAAGCACTCATGCAATGATAAACAACAAGATATCATATCTAGTATATCAAAGAAACTGCTAAAAAGAAAAAAATGATGATGAAGAAATAGCCTTGAAGGCTAGTAGAGGATGCAACTTCAAATCTGTAGAAACCCTGCCAAAATGCACAGAAACTAGAAATAGATCAAGATATGGAAACTTGCAAGCTATAACTCTCTGATGTAAAAATCCAAGTGTTGTAGGAATATGTCAAACCTAGTTCAACCTATACCAGTATAGGTCTAAGGTGGTTCAACCTATACCCTGGAGGTCTGAATCTAAAGGTCTCAGGACTATGACTGATATTGCACTTCCAGATCTGAAATTTTGAATCTAAAACTCCACAAATTTGCACCTGCACACAAGAGAAGGGGAAATTGTTGGGGGAAAGGGGTTTTACTTAGTCAAGCCCCTATATAGGAGTTAACCTTCAAATGAGATAAGTAAAGCATGTAAAACAAGATAAATGTAAATATTCACCTTTCTTGTCAACCCCTTGTGGAAGGATCTGGATCCACTATACCTACAAAGATGTGCACTTGCTTGATTGAATGTTGATAGAATGTAAGATGTCTTCACCAATGCAATAGATCTACATTTTCCAAGTCATAGATCATGGATGCATGTATGCTTGATATTCTTGAATGGAGAAGGAGAGGAATGAAGGATGGATATGGATCCTCTTGCTCAATTGGGAATTCCTCCACTAATCCACGATGGGAGAGAAATTCCCATAAATCAATAGGAGAATGCTTTGGAATGGATGGATGGAAGATAACCTTCAAATGTTGGAGTAAAATCCTTGTTTTCTTGCTAGAAATCACCAGAATGCTCTTGAATGCACCTTGGAATTGATTGCTTGCATGTATATCTATATAATGAATGTGAATTATAGGCATGTAATGGATGGAAAAATGAAGGGAAGAGGCCTCCTTTTATACTGATATCAAAGTCCAAATTCACAAAGGCCAACCTCACTAAGTGGGAAAATAAAAATACTTTACATCAGGCCCAAAACCCACCAAAACTCAACCCCTGAGGTAGAGGTCAAAAGTGGTTCAACCTATACCTGGTATAGGTAGAACCAAGTTTGACCTATACCTGAAAGGGTAAATTTTGAGGCAAACTTTGCGGGGTTTAAGAAGTATTAAGAGGCTCAGGGAAAACATAGAGGAAAGTGGGAAAATCAAGCATACATGCATCCAAAATCAAGTAGATCACTAGAATGGGGCCCAATAGGTCCTAGAGCTTACAAATTAATGGGTGCTAACTTTTTAGGAATATACAAGGGTTTAACATTTAGGATTAAGGTTTAGCGTTTGGGATTAAGGTCCAACATTTATGATTAGGGTTTAACATTTAGGATTTAGGGTTATGGTTAGGATACAGGTTACAATATGGGTTCATCATGGTTAAGGTTATGGTTTGTATTAGGGTTACGGTTGTAATCAGGGTTTAGCATTTAGGATTAGAGTTTAGCATTTACAATTAGGGTTAAGATAAGGGTTTAGCATCTAGGGGTAGGGATTGACATTTATGATTGGAGTTTACCATTTAAAATTATAGTTTAGGTTAGGATTTAGAATTTAGGGTTTAGAATTTAGGATTGTGATTAGGGATTAACATTTAGGATTAGGTTTTATCATTTAGGATTTGAGTTAGGATTATGATGTGGGTTCAACATTTAGGATTAGGGTTAGAGTTATGGTCTACATCATATTGAGTATAATGTTTAGGGTTAAGATTTTGACTAGGGGTAGGGTTTAGGGATATGATTGTCTTTTAGCATTTAAAATGTAGCATTCAGAATTAGGCTTTGACATTTAGGATTATTGTTTAAATTAGGTTTTGGGATTTATGGTTTAGAATTTAGGGTTAAGGTTAGGACTAAGATTTGTATTATGGTTAGGGTTTAGAGTTAGGATGAGGATTATTATTATTATTTCTATTAGGATTTAGCATTTAGGATGCAAGGCTAAGATTAATGTTTACCATTTAGGGTGTAGCATTTAGGATTAGGGTTTACAATTTAGGAGTATGGTTTAGCTTAGGATTTAGGATCTAGGGTTTAACATTTAGGATAAAGGTTGTATTAGGGTTAGGGTTAAACATTTAAGGTTAGGGTTTACCATTTAGGATTAGAGTACAATAATGATTATGGTTTAGCATTTAAGATTGGGGTTAGAATTAGTGTTTACACCATGCTTAGTATAAAGGTTAGAACTGCTATTTTTATTAGGGTTAGGGTTTATGGATAGGATTACAATTTAGAATTTAGGGTGTAAGATACATGATTAGGGTTTAACATTGAGGATTATGGTTTAGCTTAGGAATCATGAGTTAAGGTTTAGCATTTAGATTAGGGTTAGGATTAAGGTTTGTATTAGGGTTAGGATATAGGGTTATGGTTTATATGATAGATATTATTATGGTTAGAGTTAGGGTTTTGATTAGGGTTAGAGTTAAGTTATGGTTAAGCTAAGGAGTTATGTTTATGTCATTTTTAGGGTTAGGGTTGCATTTAGGGTTTAAGTTATGATCTTGTTTAGGATTAGGATTAAGATTATGGTTAGGATTAGGGTTTGATATTTGGGTTAAGGTGTTTAGGGTTATATTTATGGTTTAGGGTTATGATTATGGTTAAGATTAGGGTTTATATAATGGTTAGTATTCTAGTTAGGTTAGGATTTTGAATAGGGTTAGGATTTTGAGCTAAAGTTAGGATTAGGGTTATGGTTACATTTATTGTTAGCGTAAGAGTTTATATCATGGTTAGTATTATGGTTATAAGGTTTTGATTAGGGTTAGGATTTAGGGATATTATTAGGATTAGAGTTTAGTGCTTAGGATTATAATGATCATTAGGGTTAAGGTTTAATACTTAAGTTATGGTCTTGTTTAGGATTAGGATTATGGTTAGGGTTTGCATTTAGTGCTTGGGTTAGGGTTAGGATTCCAAATGGCTATGACCACCACAATGTACTAGCTATAATGTAATTTACAAGTTACATTTATAAATTACACCATGGGGAGAGTACATTGAGCTGGCCCCATAAAAATCATCATTAGGGTTGTCGTTTAGGGTTTAGCATTAGGATTATAGTTAGGATGATGGTTAGGGTTAGGATTTAGATGATGGTTAGGGTTAGGGTTTAGCTTATGGTTACTATTATGTTCAAGGTTAGGATTTTGATTAGGGTCAAGGTTTAGGATTAGGATCAAGAATGACTCTTGGGGTTAAGATTATGGTTAGGGTAATGGATTACATCATGGTTAGTATTATGGTTAGGGTTATAGTTTTTATAAGATTTAAGATTTAGGGTTTAGATCAAGATTAGGGTTTATGATTAGGATTACCACTATAGTTAGGGTTTATATCATGATTAGTATTATGGAAAGGGTTAGCATTTTTATTTTGGTTAATGCTTAATATTAGGGCTAAGATTATGTTTTTGACCTAAGAGTTTACATCATGGTTAGAAATATGGTTAGGTTCAGGTTTAAATTAGCGTTAGGATTTAGGGAAAAGGTTAGTGTTAGGGTTATGATCATAATTATTATAAGGGTTAGGGTTTTCATCATGTGAGTATTATGGATAGAGTTTGTATTTTGATTAGGTTTGGGGTTTGGGGTTTAGGATTAGAATTATAGTTAGGATTATGGTATGAGTTTACATCATGGTTAGCATTATTATTAGAGCTAAGGTTTAGGGTTAGGATCATGGTTTAGGGTTTAAGATTAGTTATGATTAGGTTTAGGGTTAGGATCATGGTTTAGGGTTTAAGATTAGTTATGATTAGGTTTAGGGTTTATAATATTGTTAGAATTATGATATAAAAGTAAGAATAATGTTGATAATATACCCTAAATAATCAATTTACATATCATTTACATCTTAATAATAAAGTAATTCATCTCCATACCCCATCTTCAAATATAGACCTAGCATTAACATCCCTTTGTCATTTTGGGTTTCGCTAATCTGATTTGTGTGTGAGGGTGAAGCCTTTGGGGTATTCCTAATATAACATAGGATATCCAAACACATCCACATATTTGATTTGGTAAGCCATCTTCCTAGCCTAGCCTTATGGTTCACCATTTCTTATGTCACAAGTTGTTATAAAAATAGATAGATATTCTTAATTTCTAGTAGAGCTAGTGTAAATGGTACCCAACTCCTTGATGACTTACTATTATTTCCTTTACATTTTCCCACTGATTATATTTTTAATAGATCTTGAATCCATTCAGTGAGTTGCATGTTCTAAGTAAAAACCTAAATAGAAAGACCTAATATAATATCCATATATTATAACAAATTCTATTTTGATATCACAAATGTTATTATTAATATTGTATTCCTTGGTTGGATGTAGTATTTATAGTTTAAAATAATGTATAATTTAAGTTTCCATTTTTTAGTTATATTATTGAGCTAAACAATAATATTGTAGAGAAGGAAAAAGTACACTGACCTCAAGATTAGTTAAAGTCTTGAAGGATGAACCTTTCCTTGTGCCACTTTACTTCTACTAGTGCTCTAGTGAGCTAGGGGATCAAGACACTAAGTGATGAAAATAGTTATAACTAAATAAAGTAAGTTATGCAAATTGATTAAAATAATTAAGACAAGTAAAATACTAAATGGAGATGTAAATAACTTGAATAGATTGATAGATAAAAATATTTAGACTACTAGAACCAAAAGAGATAGCTATGAAGAATAAGCACTAAAATTCACAAGCTCACTTCTTCGGATGCACATGTGAGTTGGGGACAACAACGTGATTATGTGATTCCAGTGTGACACACATACGTCCTATGTGGATAGAGTATGTAGGTAATGATAGAAAGATAGAAGGATAAACTAAGATAAACAAAATGCAATTAAGCTAAATGACTGAAGATTAAATATGATAACAATGTGGAAAGGAATATGATTATACTACTAAAACACAAGAGGGTGAATAAATAATCTTATAATTACTATGAATTTGATGAATTCTGCAACCAAACGCTCGCACAACTATGAACTTACACACGCAAAAATGGAGGAAAATGTTGGGTGGTTGTTTGGAGACCTGCCTTAGTCAAATCCTTGTTTTGGTGTTTTCACCTCCATAACAATCAAGTCAACATGATAATGGTAATAGATAAGCACAAAGATCAAAATAAAAATGATAATATTGCAAGATATCGATAGATAAATATGGTATCTTGTCAAATACACAAAAAAAGAGTGAAAATAAATCCCCTCACCACAACGAAGCAAATATCCATGAGATGAAGGAAAGAATGATTGATGAATCTCAAGTGTCAAATGAGATGAGAGCCACCAAGCATGAAAATCTATGAAAAAAGCTGAAGACTAATCAAGAAGTGTGTTGAATGCATGAAGAATCTTGTAGAATCCCAAAAGAAGACTCAATGAAGCTCAAAATGGACTTAGAATGGTAAAATTATAATCCCCACATCAATAGGCGATGGAATCAGGTGTAAAAATTGTAGGGTGGCAATTAGTAACGCTCCAATGGCAGTTTTCACATCTGTAGATTTGTGAATGAGTGGGCACTATGCAAATGTCTCTACAATGTGTATGCGTTATGTGTCATCTATGCTGTGTGGCCGAGATTCTGAGTGGGTGGTGATTGGGATAAGGTGATCAGGTACAAAGGGTAGGTGGATTTCACGTCTTTAGGATAAGTTAGGGGAATTGCTAAATGGAAAATTACACCAAGGTACAAATTTATGACATTATATTTTGCCCCTACTTTAGAAAGTATATCATGTTCAAAGATATACAAGCTAAAGTAAAAATAAAACTACTTGACTTACATAGGGTTGTCTCTAGATAGGAAGCCTTGAATTATTTTTGAGCCACATCCAACACACAAGTTGGAGTGAGTGTGCTAGATGATGAAGACAGCCTGTAGAGACAAGGCCATTGATGGTGTGTGGTTTATATGTGGTTCTAACCTACAACAAACAGCACTCAATAAACCATTAACTTAGGGGTCAATAATCATCAAATTCAACTAAAAAATATGTGCAAAACCCCCCAAAACTGGCTTATTGCTGCCTAGATGAAGCGAGTTTGATTCTTATTAACTGCTCATCAGATTGGCACAAGAATTAGTGACTAGACTACTTCAAAATAGAAGATTCAAAATGAGCATTATGCATGAGCTTGCATTCTTTTATCTCAAATTATAGAAATGATATGCAAACTATAACTAAGATAATGTATGAACTAGTATGAGATGAAATCCATATTTAATCTAGCAAATATAACCAATACTAAGAAATGAAACTAAGATTAAACTATCTAAGAACAATGCAAATACTATTATAGTACAAAGACACTCTTCTACAATACGAATACTCTAGAATCAAAATGACATCATAACATTACTCCAATAATGCATCATCTTCCTGAATAAAGGAGAGCTACCCCTTTTTATAGAAATCTCCTCAAAATGGATGGATGAGATTAAGAGATGGAAAGAGAGTGGCTAGGATTAAGAGGTTAGGTAGGGTTTTGGTGGGAGTGAAGAAGATTAAGAGGAAAAATGGATGATTGGTTGAGATTAAATCCAAGAGAGGTTGATCCAAGTGATTGAATTTTAATTGGTCAAAAGTGTGTTTGTTGGGGGAGAATAAGGAAAAAATCATAAATCCCATTTAAATCACCTTTTAATCAAACATTAGGTGTGCACACCCATGTGTGAATGGGTTAATCTAATAAAAGTGCCAGAACCTTTAATTAAGTGTGCAATGTATAGTGATTAAATAAATTTTCAAGCTTGGGTTAAGATTAAGTTGATGAATTGATTTAAGAACTTGGTTTAATTATGCAAGGGGGATTTTTATGGCCAATTAATCAAATTATGGGTTGTAGGTTTACTAGACCCATTTTAGGTGATTACATTTGCCCCTCTTTATATCTATGTGTGAGCAACATGTTGATTCAAAGAACATCAAATGATATTTTGGGAATAGCTTGATGTGAAGTGTTGAAACTATCCTTGATTAGAATCGATTCTGAATGAAGATCGATTGAAGATTGAAGATTTTGAACTTGATTGAGTGAAGACTGATAGATAGATTGAAGATATCAGCTTCGGACTTGATTGAGTGAAGACTAATAGTACTGACTATGATCTTGATTGAATGAATATCTATAGAGAGATGTGAATACTTAGCTTGATGTGAAGTGATGAAATGAATATCTATTTAAAGCATATGAAAATCAAGCAATTTGATGTGGAGTGATGAAATTTATCAATGTCATGTAGATTTTTAAATTTTTGGATTGGTTTAAATGACTAATCAACCTGATGTGGTGCGATGATATTTATTTCCATTTGATAGATTTATCACAATAAATTAATTGATATGGGTCTTGATGAAGCCAATCAACCGATTAGGAGACACTACCAGATTGAGGTGATACAATGAAATTGATATGCCCATAAAGATTCAATCGGGTTAGATGTATGTCCAAGTGACTTGATGTGAAGCGATGGAATCTCTTGTGTGGAAAGAATTTGAAGAGTTTCAATCTGATATGGATTTTTAATGAAGTTAAGATGCCATTAGTGATGAGGTTTGTTGATTAAAATTCAACTTGTTGATACATTGATTCTTTGCCCTTAGGATTGAAATCAAAATGTTGTTAGGGCAGCAAGTTTGATTGCAACTGATTTGATTGATAGAAAGCATTGGATTTGATATTGATTTAATTGGATTGATCAAAATTAGGTCAAATATGATGGAAAACTTAATTCAAGCTTGATTTGAGGTCTTGTTGACCAATTTTGACCAATATTTAAGTAGGGTTAATCAGGCTTAAATCACTTGGATTTAGGTTGAGTTTGTGTGGATTGATTGATGGGGAAGGGGTTTGATGATGATTTTTTCAATGACGATGTCAGTGATCAAATGTATTTGTCTAGAAGGTTTACTTACAATTTTAACTAGCAGAATGATGTTAGATTTTGATTGTGATCCCAAAAATGGATTCAAAATCGTCAAAATAGATAGGGATGCGAGTTTCACGTCGATAAGAGAAATTCATACTCAACTACAGGCAGATGATAGATGGATACAATGCCGAGGAGAGCATTAGGGGACCCTAGTGCTAGATTAAGTATGCCACTGGTGGTAGGACAACATCACAGACACAGGGAGGGTGGTACTTTGGGATTGGTTGGAGTTGATGCCCCTTGTGGTTGCAATAAATGTGGAGATGGAGGAGGCACCACAAGCTCCCAAGGTTGATTATGTAGTCTGGAAAGTCCAAAAAAGGAGGGACACATAGTTGGGTGAGGGTAAGGAGGAGGCACCCAAAGAGAAGACCCCCTAGTATGTGATTTTTGCCTTGAGAGAGCGGATCAGAGGGCTACAGACATAGCTGGCAGTGCGCGGTTGCAAATTGCAAAGAAGGATCAGAGGATCCATGGATTTATAGCTTAGTGCACTGACCTTCAGTGTGAGGTTACCCATTAGACCAACATGGTGACCTAATATGTTGCAGTGTAGAGTGTAGCAGTGCCATTGGATAAGCATGCAGTTCCATATTCATAGTATATGGCGAGATCTGAGGGAGTAACCCCGACACTGAGAGAAAATACATCTCCTCCTCCCACACCTCGAGATCTAGAGGGAGGGAGCGAGTCTTGATATTCCCTTCTCTTTTCTTGCCTCATTTTGATTTTTGAGATACACAAATTTATACATGATTCATTTGCATCAAGGATGTGCATTTTTTTTGAGATCATATTATCACATTTTTGTAGACATTTGACAATATTCTAATATATATATGATTTATTCTTCTCATTGAATGTGATATCTTTAGTATGTTCTTTCTTATCTACTTGCTCATGTGATATCTCCAATTAGATTAACATCCTATATCATATTGCTTTCATATGCTGGTTGTCTCGTTCATGTATCTTGAATAGAAGCTCTTTGTGAGATGTATCTTGTTGCTTCTTCTTATATGTATGTCTCTCTTATCATTGTATTTATAATGTTAACTTTATGTTTATGTTAATGTGAATTGTAGTATCATCTGAAAATTGTTTATGCTTTGATCTTACGTGATATCTTATAACTTTATGCCCCTTGTATGATTGATGATAAAGATTTTGACCCCCTTCTTGCAGGTATATAGCCTTGAGATAATTAGTTAGATCACATGTTGATGAATGTAGTTGACCGCTTCAGTGAAGGGTTAAGGATAACTCTCCAATGTTATAATTCCAACATTAATTCCAAGCCTAAGATGATATGCAATGTACGATGCAAGTCTAGTCATTGATTCCTTTATCCAGTTTGTCATCATTGAGAATTTGGGACATTAGAGACAATACAATCCTTACTGATGTAATTGTGACCATAAGGATATGAGTATGACTTTCATCGGATAAAATGTGGAAAACCAATGTAATAATAGAGGTATTGAAACCAAGATGATCTGAACATTATTTCTAGTTGATATTGCAAGGGTACACCAACATCGAGGCATACAAAGCCGAGATAACCATGAGTGCAATCTTTTGTAAACAAACACATTAATAACATATAAGGAGATAATTATGACATCACCTTGGCATGCAAATAAATAGAGTTGAGGTATGTGAGGATTTTCCACCTTAATGTGAAGGCTATTATCATAAACACCCAATTTATTTGAGATTTCAGGATCATTAGGACCACACCCACAAGCAATAATCAAAGAAATTTGTTTGCCCCCAGACGCGAATCTCTAATCCTTTTTAGACATCCTTGAGTGTCTTAGGAAATAAAATAAGCAAAAAGCATTGATAACATACATCAATCAAGAAAATGTTCAACATACCTTCAACAAATTTTGAGCGTTAGATGTTTGTCTCTGTATGGTGTTGAGAAACACCATCGTGCTTGTGAGTGCATAATGTTGAGAAATATAGTTGTGTGCTTGATTTTTACTATGCCAGTGTTAAGGTTCATGATGTGTTATCCAATGTGTGTTGAGAAACACAAATGTGTCCAAATAGGCAGTGTTAAGAAATAGTGTTGATTAAGGTGTTGAGAAACATCATTATTTTAGTGGCAAACTATTTGTCAGGAGGGAATAAGATACTGAATCTGATTTGGTTCATGTGATTGATCAAATTGGAATGCTTTCCCCTAGTAACAAGTGACACCCTAGGACCAAGACAAAAATGAACTCCAATCCATGATAATACTGCATGGAATAACTGAGGGGTATGGGGTCATGATGATAGCTTGCGTGATCCAGATAGCCAAGCTATGCATTGATAGATAGAGCACTGATTAAAAGTGATGTCTATTTTCTAGGTTTCCAACACTTGGCTTGATTAATTATTTTCTACCAAGGCGCTTGTTTACCAGGTTTTCACAGAGGCACATTTTTTTTGTTTTTGTTTTATTATTTTTTACTTTGACTATCCGTAAGGAAAGATTGGTCACCCATACTTGAATTATTTGTAGTTGATTTGAGTGGTGTCTTTTGAAAATATTTTTGATGTGATGAAGGTCTAGGAGTAGAGATGTCAAAAAAAATATATTTTGAATAAGATTTATCCTTTTTTCGTTGACTCTTGGTTCAAACTAGCATGAAAGATAAATGCAATCAAGAATTGAACTGACTATATTGATGGGTCAACCACAAAAATATCCAAATGATCACTTTCCTTAGAGGTTGATGAGAGATATTTTGATTAAAGATAACTGAGCTAGGGATAAGGTGTCAAGATTGAGACCTGAATGTCTACTGAGTGACACTTGTGACCGAGTTTATTGGGGTTGATTTTGGATGAGATATCACATGACAAGTTGGATCATTAAATAATATAGGATGAAAGATGAAGATAGGTCAATTCACTATGTCAAGGATACACGATCACTGCCATAAGGTATGATAATTGGTTTGAGACACATAGATAAAAATAAGATGACCTGTAGAAACCACTAGATGACTGGTAGGATATCAAAGATAAAGGTCTTGAATACTAGATTTTAGTGCAGGCTCGCATGACAATTCTCACTGTGTCAGATGACAATTCCCATAGAACCATACAAATTGCCTTTTTTAGGTTACTTTGGCGTATGACAATAATCACTAGAGAAAACAACATGACAGGACATGGACAATTTTCCACTTCAATTTCATGAAATATTTGGACACATTTTCTCAATTGTGATGTGATAGTTTAGTGTCTAAAGGTGTCTTATGTTGTTTTGGTGTCATTCAAGGTGTTTCAAACACATCAAACACAAAGGAGGGAAAATCAAACACTCTTTTTATTGGAAAGTGACTCATTCAAGAGTGCATTGGGGTTGTCATTTATGGAAACACAATAGTAATGTATGGTCGCTTGGAGTGGAACAAAGTTTTGGTACCAAGGTTTGTAAAATGACTAAGTCCAGAATATAATGTACTAGATACAAGAGTACAATTTTGGGTAGCGAGCACTGTGTATGATGAATGAAGACATGCAAGCTTAGAGGAAGACATTTTGAGATATGATATACCTTCAGTTAAGGTCACTTGTATTTTGGAGTTCATGGAAGGAAGATACAAATGATTGAAGTCATGCAAAGACAATGAGACAACGAAACAAAATAGTTGGATGGTCGCGAGGAGTGAGGAAGTATAACATGGAATACAAATGTGCTAAGTTTTATTTGGATTGGGTATTACCTCTATTATGGTAATGTATGATCACCAAATTTGTATTTGAGTTTTGCATAAGTGTTGATCACATTTTTTGATGTATTTGGGAGCCTACTGAGTATGAGATAAAGTATATATATATATATATGGAAAGGTTTTGAGAAGCCAAGTATGAATGATGGATAATGTCTGATGGAATGGATGAATGTATTTTGATGTGATGATTTGATAGAAGGTGATGAAAGCTACAACTAGAACTACTAAAGCATAGGTGATGTTTGTATAGGTTCATTTCTGATAAAGCATTGTAATAGAGACAAATTTTTGATTGTAAGAGTAGTGTGCTCAGTGTATACCTTTAATAGGGTTTTGTATCCCTTTAACTCAGCTCCTTATAGGGCTAGGTCTCCTAATAGGGACACAATAATTTTAGTGCATATTTGTGGGTACCATCCCCACCAAGGTTTTTCCCTTGGCCAGGGTTTCCTTGAGAACAAAATCACGATGTTATGAGTTATGTACTTTATGCTTATGTTCTTTTCATTTTAGTATTTATTTGGTTAAGTTGGAATTTGATAATTTTAATTTTAAAGTGTTGTAATACTGATTCACACCCTCTTAGTATTACTTAATCCTAATAATTGGTATCAGAGCTTTTGGCCCTTGGAGAGAAATTCTAACAACTTGGAGATCGAGATGGATTCTGAAAGTTTGGAAGAAAAATTTGAAGCAGCACTAGAAGACCTTGATAATGCTAAAGCAGAAAATGGTGACTTGAAATTCAAATTGAGAAGAGTAGAAGGTTTCATCAAGAAACTTAAGTAACAAATTGAACTATCTAGGAGTCAGAGATAAGATCTTATAGAGATGCTAAAATAAGATTCTGACCACAATATATCAGTTCAGATAAAAAAACTTGAACAAGAGAAAGATCCTTTAGAGCATGATCAATAAAATACTTCTATTTAGATGGCTAAAGAAATTTAGAGAGAAAAAGATGAAAGAACCAAATTTGAATAAATCCTAAAGAATCCAAATGTTTAGATGGGAAAAATGCAGATTGAACTTGATGTCTACAGAACCAAGTATCATGAAATAGATAAATATAATCAAATTAAAAAAGGAGAACTTGTTGAGGCTAAGAAACACATTGAAAAAATTCATGAGTAGTGACAAGATTGATGAACAAAGAGAGAGATAGAAACCTAAAGGAGACATGACTGAAGTTGTCTTTAGTGAAGCTAAATTTTCTAAGACCCAGGAAGAAAAATATGAAGTGAATATTGATGAAGAAATACCTAATCATGAATAATCTATAAGGCAGATCAGACCTTTTAGAGGCAGATGCTTTGGATGCAACAAAGTTGGACACATGAAGAGATACTGCAGAGGTAAAATTCCTTACAAACCCCTTTATGGTTATTATTTCAATTGCTATCAATATAGACACAAGAAGACAAAATGTAGGAAGCCTGATCAATCAAGAGCCGGGCAAGATTACATTAGAGAAGAAACAACAACTAAGATCACATGTTACAAGTGCAATAACTTTGGGCACATTGAAAATTATTATAAGTTGCAAATTTATGAGAACAAACCACCTCCTACATGCTACAAATGTAATAATCCAGGACATATAGTGAAGTTTTGTGCAGGTATAATGGAATTGTGAACAAAAGTGGACCTCCACCTATTATTGTGAAGAAGAACATTGGTGATACTGGTAAGAGTCTTGCAGAGTACATGGATGAATTTAATAGTCATTTCAAAGCAGAAGATGTAAACAGTGGTAAGGTATGGAAGGTAAAGGAACCAAGTGCAGAAAAGGCTCAGGGAGAGTCACTAGATGCTACTGAGTATTTGCCTGATGTTAACATCGCTACATAAACCTAGATGGACAAGCATGGCCTTAGGGGAGCATTGGAGAGCTACGACATAAATATATCTAGACCCTGTTTATGTGGAATAAGATCTTGAGAGCTTAGGGATAATATGTTTGAATGTTATGGAACATGTATTTGTGATCACATAGCTTTACTATCTATATCCTGTGATCGCCATATTTTTAGTTGACTACATCATTTGCAGAGATGAGTTCATTGGGAATTGTGCCATTTATTTACACAGTGAAGTATAAGGATAGCTAAAAGAACCCATTTATTCACCATTTGAAGAGGAGAGTTGAAGTAGAGTAGTGGTTTGTGCAAGTAGACTAAATAAGCTAGGGCATTGATCGATTGAACAAGTAGGAACTCATGGATTCAACAATAAAAAGGTATTTAGACCACTCACAAACTTGTGAATATGAATACACCTTTGATCTTTGATGTTAATGAATGACCTAGATACAATTTTAAGAGGAACCCTTGAAAATCCACTGAGGATGACCCCGAGGGCGCATTTTCTCAGTCACCCTATGAAGTTCTACATGTAGAGGATATTAGGGCATATATTATTTGCAAGCATGAGTTTGTAGGAGACTTTGAGATCTTCAAGGAGATGAAGGACATGCTCAAAGAAGATGGAAAGTGGAAGGATGAGTTCACTCATCTTGAGAACCTATGTATAATGAAAATAGAAGAAATGCATGAGTTTGATGAAGAAGAATGGTTCAAGATAATATGGAGTAAAGTACATGACCAATTCATTTGGATTGGTGAGAAGCCTGTAAAGATTTGTAGTGAGTTGATCCATGACATTATTGGTCTGGATAACTTTGGAGTCATACCTGTTGCAGAGAAGAATACCAAGAAACTAGTGGAAACCCTAACCCACTCTAAATGGGATAAACGGGTGATGAAAGTGGATGACATCTTCTAACAAGATGTGAGACTAGTTGCGACAATACTAGGGTACAAACTTCATTATAGCAGCCGACCAAATTCAATTTTTGTTGGTGTTAAAATGATGGCATATAAGATGGTAAAGGAGAATGTCAAGTATAACCTATGTGAAGTCCTTACATAGAAATTCATGGAGAATGTGAAGCAGATAAAGAGAGATAGGACCAAGGCATTTAGATTTGGATCATTGCTAATGCACATGTACATACACATTGTGCATAAATTCCCTGGTATGCACCCAAGAGCATGGAAAGATAATGAAACCACAAGCCTATAGGTATCAAATAGTTACAAAAGAGAGAACATCACATGGGTAGATGGAGAACTATTTGCGATGATAAAAATCCTTCAGAGATAAATGAAATTGAGAGTAAGAATACCAGAGGAAATAGTAGAGAAGTACAAGGAAACAATTTGTTTCATAGTTGAAACTGATTGTGTGTGTTTTGAGGCAGTTGACTCGAGGACAAAATGGTGTTACCCTATGGGGTATGAAGTTAGTAAAGATGTATTAAATATGTAGGTTGAGAATGTGTTATCTTCAACAATAGATTCATTAGAGGAGAGATGGGGCACTTATGAGGAAAAATCCTCTAAGATCAGAGAGGAACAAACAAGATTAGATAGGAGAAAGAAAATTGAAAATGTTGTAGATGATATAGCAGGTAAGCCTGGTATTACTAAAGAAGAAATGAAGGAAATAAGGAGAAAGAAGACTAAAAGGGCATATGGAGTGGTGAGATATACCCCTGAAGCTCTTCCACCTGCTAAAATAGAGAAGAATTCTAGTCCACCCCCTACTATGGCAGAAGTACCTATGGAGTCATCACAGACTATGAAGGTAGCATATACCCTTGTGAAGAGGAAAAGGTCCTCCAAACAGAGTTCCCCACCTAAGAAAAAAATGAAAGATGAAGAAAAGAAATCAGATATAGAGAAGAAGTAAGAAGTGAAGAAGAATAAGGAAGAAGAGAAGATAGAAAACTCAAGATAAACCTGTGAACAGACAACTCTGGAAACATGACATGAGAATGTTGGAGAAAATAATTGTAGACCAAGGCAAGATAAATCAAGTGAGAAAATTTTATGATAGATATGATTCAAACAGTCAAATTCTTATAGAAGACATCGTGATAAAGCACATGCTGGCTTTCAAGAAGAACATGATTGAGATGGCTAGAAGTATTCCTAAGGAACTATATGATAAGCTTGAGATAAGAAAAAAACTAGCACTATAAGAAGATGAAAAAATACGAGTAAAATCTATTGAGGACATGTTACTAGTGATATCATTTGATGAGCATGAAATGATACTAAATGCGCTAAAACCCATACTAAGAGTTAAGTCCAGATTGATAAAGATAATGGGAAGGAAGTATGATGAGGTTATTGAGGATACAAAAATGTGATTGACAAAATCTTAATGGAAACTAAACCAAAGAAATCCTCACCTCCAAAACCTAAGGCTACTAAGCCTAAAACTATCCTAAGGGGAGAACCCTCCAAGCCTTCAATAATCCACATTGATTCACCTAAGGATGGAGAATATAATAGTCAATTTTCCAGTACTGTTAAGAAACCTGATTTCTTTGTTGTTGGTGTGCTTGTGGTTTTGATACCTTGTTGGATACTAATGAACCTTTTGAAGGGAATAATGATAATCTATTGAGGTTGATACATAAAAATATACTAAGGAAGATCCCCCTAAGAGTCAAGAGCAAGAGAGCATCACTGAGGTTGTGAAGGAGCCAAAGAACAAGGTTGAAGTCAAGCAAGAAATAATAATACCTATTTCTTTAGTCTTATTGTTGGCAAGCACAAAGAAAAAATTGAGTGCAGATGTGGAGAGTATGGATGAAGATGAGTTGATAAAGCTATCTCACATCACATTTACAAAAGAAAAGGAAATATTAGAATAGCAAACATAGAAGAAGAAAAGGGTATTGGAAAGGGAAATTGACACCTTCAACAAAATCCTACTTATACCTTTTAATTTCCATGGAAAGGACACTACAGAGAACTTGAAAAAGGCATTAGAGGACTTTGTCACTATGAGTCCTTAGAGAAGACCACAGAGGAAAAAACAAAACAAAAATACTTAGAAAAGAAGTTAGAGGAAGTATGCAAGTCTATTTCATGAGACTTGGGCATATTGGGAAAAGAATTCTAAAGAAAAGGGTTGTGTGACACATGGAAGGAAGTTATACAGTTACTATATAAACCCTATTAGACACATTCAAAACATCAAGGAAATTATAGAAAATAACATGCATACTCTAGATAAGTTGGTGCATAGTTGTGAGACCTCCTCACACACTGTATTAGAGTTAGAAAAAGAAGTGTCGAGAATATTGGACAATTTAAGTGTGTTGGAGACAGAGAAATGGAGATTTATGGAAAGGTTTGGTATGCTGAAGAGTTTTATTACTCCCAAGCTATCAATTCTTGAGATACACCTTTCAAACATGGAGAAGACAACACAAGCTCTCACTGAGAACATGCTTACTGAGTTAAAGGGAGAAAAGACATCTTATTTTGCACTGAATGGACTGATACATGTAAGTCAGATTTTGGTAAAGACCTGGATAGAAGAAGTAAAGATCTTGGAAAAATCTTTCAAGATGTACATAGGATGGTCTAAATTTTTTGTGAGTAGTTGTATAAATTTTGTTATGTATTCTACATTTTTGTATACCTTTTCCATTAATGTCAAAGG
This sequence comes from Thuja plicata, assembly GCA_018584345.1. Taxonomy (NCBI): domain Eukaryota; kingdom Viridiplantae; phylum Streptophyta; class Pinopsida; order Cupressales; family Cupressaceae; genus Thuja; species Thuja plicata. The sequence goes on along the minus strand of MU227459.1, from coordinate 228,809 downwards.
GGGAGAGAAGATATGAAAAATTTATACAGGAAAGATAGAGAAGGTATAGATTGGATTAATATAGATGCAAAGGAGATAAATAAGTGTAATGTATATTGTTTTTGGTATTGAACACTTAGTCATTTTTTACTAGGTGTTGCCATCAATGCCAATGGGAGAGATTGTTGGAAAATGACTCATTCAGAAGTGCATTGGGGTTTTCATTAATTGAAACACAATAGTTATGTATGGTCACTTGGAGTGGAACATAGTTTTGGTACCAATGTTTGCAAAATGACTAAGTCCATAATATAGTTTACTAGAAACATGAGTACAATTTTGGGTAGTGAGCACTATGTACGATGAATGAAGACATGTGAGCTTAGAGGAAGAAATTTTTGGGATATGATAGACCTTCGGTTAAGGTTTATTTTATTTTTGGAGTTTAGAGAAGGAAGATATAGATGATTGAAGTATTGCGAAGATAGTGAGACATCGAAACATAACAATTGAATGGTCGCGATGATTGAGGAAGTGTACCGTGGAATCCAAATGTGATAAGTTTAATTTGGATTGGGTATTACCTCTATTATGGTAATGTATGATCGCCAAATTTGTATTTGAGTTTTGTATAGGTGTTGATCATTTTTTTGATGTATTTGGGAGCTAACTGAGTATGAGATAAAGTATATATATGGAAAGATTTTGAGAAGCAAAGTATGAAATGATGGAGAATGTATGATAGAATGGATGAATCCATTATGACGTTATGATCTAACAGAAGGTGATGTGAGATACAACTGGAACTAATAAAGCATAACTGATGTTTGTTTGTATAAGTTCATTTTTGATAAAGCATTGTAACATAGACAAATTTTTGACTATAAGAGTAGTGTGCTCAGTGTATACCTTTAACAGGGTTTAATATTCCTTTAATAGGGAAATGTACTAATGTAATATTCGCTCCTAACAGGGTTAGGTCTCCTAATAGGGACACAATATTTTTGGTGCATATTTGTGGGTACCATCCCCACTGGGGTTTTCCCTTGGCCAGGGTTTCCTCAAGGAAAAAATCATGATGTTATGATTTATGTACTTCATTCTTATGTTCTTTTCATTTATTTATTTATTTTGTTAAGTTGGAATATGATAAGTTTAATTTTAAAGTTCTATAATACTGATTCACCCCTCCTCTCAGTATTACTTAATCCTAACACATTCTAGCCCTATAGTCAATTGTTTTAGTGAGAAAATGCTTGCTTACTGACTTAGGTACACACCTAATAGTTAATTAGAATTCGATCACCACCAGCCATGCAATGGGTCTAGTGATGTCATATTAGCCAAATTCAAACACTAATGGGGGCATGATGAGTGTCTTGGGGGAGTTACTATCTCCCTTGCACTTGGATTATCTCACTTTTAGAGGTGAACCAGGTAGCTTATAACATAAGGGTTCTAGTAAGGGCATCCATTCAAAACCATCTCCCATAGTCTTGCAAGGAAAGATTGGGGCCTATATCCCTATGAGTACCCAAAATGAGTGTACTCTCGAAATAAATATTGAATCCACTCATCTCTACAAACATCCAAGCATGTATAAGGATCAACAAAGTGATCAAAAGATAAGAACGATTAAGTCTTCTAAGAATTTAATATCAAGGAAAATTATTTATTATAGTGAGGTGGAAGGGTTGGCTTCTACCTTGACCTCACTTGGGTCATTCCTGGGAGAGTTTTACCTCAATCAGTAGGCCCTCTAAATATAATGTACAAAAAAAAATGGATAGCAAAGAGAATATCTGAATTTATGGTTCTCCCTCAAAGAGGATAAGAGAATAATCTACTATTCCTCTTTGTTTTTTTCAAACATGCCAAACACTAAAAAAAGACCCTAAAAGATTACTTTCCTGAGACAAGTCAAACACTTCTAGATTTATAATCTCCCCCAAAAGGAAAGAGAGCATAATCCTTTGATGCTTAACTTGACTCATGCAAGAAACCACCTAGTTAAGCTATGTGCCTAAATAACTATTAAGAAGAATGATCATTTGGTTGATATGGACTTAGTCAATCTGCAAACACCACAAGCTTAGTAGTCTCAATAAATATCTTCCTCAAAACATCCTGGAAGCACAAATAAATTTGTAGTTTGCAAAAGAGTATTTGCAAGTAGTATCTTGGACAAGTGAATCTTCTACCAAACGTCTTGCAAAGATGTGTTAAGTTGCAAAATCAAGAAACCAGAAGACCAACAAAACCAAATTAGGGGTTAGAACCCAAAACTCACTTCAAAAAAACCCCTAAAAATGCTCTTTATTTTTGAAATGACAAAGTATAGAGAATAATCTGGTATCAACACTCATATGACAAAAGATTAGGAACCATACGATAAACCACAAAAATATGGAGTTTCATACGACAATTCCTGCAGATCAAGTTGACAAAATAACTTGATTACTGACTCATATGACAATTCAAATAAAGTGAAATGACAAAACACCCATAACTACTTTTTCATATGAGTACATTTGACAAGTCAGACGACAAATAATGCAGTTTTGAAAAAATGTCAAAACTGTTATGAACTTGGGGTCAAAAATGAGTCTGGCCACATGGTGGGTGCAAAAATGTGTGGTTTAAATTTGGTTCTAACCTAAAACAACCCACACTCAATAAACCATTAACTTAAGGGTCAATAATCATCAAGTTCAACTTAAAAATGTGTGCAAAAACCCCCAAAACTGAATTGTTGCTTCGTAGATGAAGTGAGTTTGATTCTTAGTAAATGCTCATCAGATTGGCACAAGAATCAGTTACTAGAATACTTCAAAATGGATGATTCAAAATGAGAATGATGCATGAACTTGCATTCTTTGTTCCCAAATCATATAAATGGTATGCGAAATGCAACTAAGATAATGTATGAGACTAAATGTATATTTAATCTAGAAAATATACCCAATACTAAGAAATGAAACAAAGATTAAACTACCTAAGAACAATGCAAATGTTATTCTAGTATGAAGATGCTCTTCTACAATGAGAATACTCTAGAATCAAAATGGAATTATAACATTACTCCAACAATGCATCCTCTTCTTGAACAAAGAAGAGCTACCCCTTTTTATAGAAATCCCCTCAAAATGGATGGCTTAGATTAAGAAGTGGAAAGAGAGTGGCTAGGATTAAAAAGTTAGGTAGGGTTTTGGTGGGAGTGAAGGATATTAAGAGGTAAAAGGCATGAGTGGTTGAGATTAAAACCAAGAGAGGTTGATCCAAGTGATTGACTTTTAAGTGGTCAAAAGTGTGTTTGTTGGGGGAGAATAAGGATAGAATTGGTAAATCCCCTTTTAATCACCTTTTAATAAAAGATTAGGTGTGCACACCCATGTGTGAATGGGATCATCTAATAAAAGTGCAAGAACCTTGTGCAATGTATAGTGATTAAATAACTTTTCAAGACTGGGTTAGGATTAAATTGATGAATTAATTTAAGAACTTGGTTTAATTATTCAAGGGTCACTATTAGGTTTTACTTGCACAATTAGGGTCTAGCAGTGAATTCCTTATATTTTAAGATTTTTAAGGCCAAATAATTAAATTAGGGGTCGTAGGTCTACTAGACCCATTTTAGGTGATTACAGATGGTACACTAATATGGGTGACAAGTTGTGTTATGCCAAATAGTCATGTGATAAGGCAATTTTGGTAGTGCTCTTACATGTGTAGAAAAATCTAGATAGGTGTGTGACAAGGAGGCTTTATATGGTGCGCCAACATGTGTAGAGAAAGCTATAAAAGGCATGTGATAGGATGAATTAGACATGCATCAACATGTGTATAAAAAACTAGATAGGCGTGTCATAAGGTTAATTAGATCGTGTCGGTACACATAGTGTAAGCTAGATAGGAATATGATAGGGTGAGATTGAGACACCAAGATAGTGGATTGACCCCCACAAAGGCATATAATAAGATCAAAATTTTTAAATTTTATGATAAAAACCTGTGATGTAGAGACAATATGATTGTTAGATAAAAGATAATCAGACACATAGATATAACAACACCCCCTTGGAATAGGCCATGCTACTCAGAGGGGATAATAGGACATCCCAAGGAGAGAGATGATGTTGTGGCATGTTAAAATATGAGATGTTACCATGGAATGTCATATTTGATGGGTGACACATGATTTCCACAACATCAACATAGAGATAGGGGGATTTGATGGATTCGTATCATAACCTAAAAGAGTGAAATACATTCTCTTGGGAGATATTTCATTACTACTAAACCTGGCCCAGATAAAAAAAAAGAGAACATGAAGAAAAATAAAAACCAAAAAGGGTCACCATGGAAGAGGTGTCTAAATCCCCCAATACTTTGCATCATCCTCAAATATCAAAAAATCAAGATATGATAAATAGAAGAATAAGACAATAAACAAAAGAAGGTGCACAACAAAAAACCTCCTATTTCTAGGTATCAATGGAGTACAAGGTGTGATAGGAATAATAGTCCATGAACACAACTGAGAGAGAGAGTGAATCAATTGTGAGATAGATTATTAAACATTAAAATTTATAAACCAAAAATTTAATCCAAATGATAACACATTAAATGCAACACCATAACACAATCCTTTTTTGTCGAGGAAACCCTATTAAAGGTAAAACCCCAGTGGAATTAGCACCCATAAATAGTGTACTAAGAGTATAGTATCCATACTAAAAAGATTTATCCCTGTTAGGAGATTATTAATGCATTATAGTACATAGTCCCTGTTAAAGGAAAGACCCTGTTAGGAGTCAAGAGAACAACATGCTCACTACCTAGGAACACTACCTAAAGAAGGTTAAATCCACCTCTAGGACTTACTGTCCAAAATACAAGTGTATATGAAATATACAATCCAATGAACTGTCTGATAGCAACTATCTTTGCTTGATCATTTCCAATGATGTCTCTTAATCATAGCCTCTTCTCTATATCCAACATACTAAGCTCACAACTTCCATACTTTGTTGTTACCACACACTCCACAAAAGAAAACAAATTTATTTTATACAATTTTATAATAAGTAATTAGGTCGACCAATTAAGACTTCCTGAATGCACAAATAACTGCATAACCCCTTGCTAATATACACATGATACCTATAACAAGTAAACATCAATTACAATCCATCAAACATAATCCAAGATCCGTAATCCATGCTCACTATCCCTAATACATGCTTCATCTCTAAAGTCGGCCCCAAATAGGTCTTCTTTAGAATACACACCACAACTGTTGTCACCAAGTGTCTTGCAACCCAAGAATCATAAAAAACATTCCTCAACATTTCTTCTACCATTCCTAAAGCTCACATAACATGAATCGATATCACATGCAAGCTATCTTCAAAACTCAGAGACTAACTCTGTCATAGTTCAGTGTCACTGTCCAGTACCCAATCTTCATTAAAAAAAATGTAACTTACTCCATCTGCAACATTAAGCCATGTGACCTTAGACATAAGATCACAACACATCCCTGTATACATCCTCATCTTCACATGTTCTAAATAAACTATCCAGTACCCATACACTTCTGTCACACATCTAAGCGACAATAATAACCAGTTGTTTTTATCTTAATAGAAACATATGTTGACATTAGTGACAAAAACATGAATGCCAACAAAAAAAATAGAAACCAATTCCAAAAGGGTCCTTTGGGAATGAATGACCTTAAAATATAGGCATAAGGGAACACAACCAAACACACTCTAATTTATAGATGTAGAAGCAAGTACTACCTTCAAAAACCATTTGTTAGTAGATCATTGTCCTCCCAATCTTGATCATACTGGAAGGGAGGTCAAGATTGTAGTGATATGACCATGTTTTCAACCCTAGGTTCTCCACCAGTAGCTAGAGCCAAGGAAGAAGTAGCACCAATATTTTCATCCAACAAATCAACTTAGGCGACTGAGAATGATCTTGTAAAGACCATTGTTAGTGTTGGAATATCCTCCAATGAGTCAAAATGTCAAGCTTCATAGCTAGCAAGAGACCCATGTGGATGTACTACTGAATAAGGCACCCCCAACCTCTCTAAAAGGGGCGGAGACAAACTTAGGAGAAGTCAAATCTTTCTCCACTGCAAGGACCTAAATAGAAAGCTGGTTCACTAGAGAGGACTTGCGATGCCTAAAATTTGAGATGTGGCTCTTCTTAAACTCTCTCTTGAAGGGCATAGGTGAAGGTGTCCATTTTAATGTAGCAGCCTTAAATATATTGAAGAGTTTGGAATGGTAGTCATGAGATGGGACTAACACTAGTTGGGTGGACATCATCACATTAGACACCACCTAGATGTGTTGTTTCACCGATATGGGAAAATATGAGACATTAGGTAGGGTGGTGATAGGTGGTGAGTGTTTCAATGTAGAGATGTCTATTTGTATATTCCATGCTCTTCACAGTAGGTATTGAAAAAATCTAAATTAAACTCTCCACCTCTATTCGATCTTAAACATTTTATCTTTAAAATTGATTCATTCTCAACTTTTTCTTTGAATATATTGAATTTTTCAAAATCCTCAGATTTCTCTCTAAGATATGTAACCCACATCATCCTAGAAAAGTCATCAACAAAAAGTATGAAATACCTTTCACCATAATAATATCTCATTCTTGTAGCACCACACAGATCTGTATGCATCAAATCCAAATTCCCTTTTGCTGAGTAAGATTTTCTTTTAAAATTGCTTCTAGTCAGTTTCCCCATTACACATTCTCTACACATGGTGTTATATGGTTTCACAATCTTTTGTAGGTCTCTAACATCATTATTCATACTTTCCTTCACAATATTATACAAATTCACATGAAAAATCTTTTATGCCATAACCAACTGTCATCAACCTTCGTAACAAAAAAATAAGCCTTAGATGTATTCAATTCAAATACATTACCTCTTGACTTAGTACCAAATGTGATAAATTCTCTCGACTTACTACTAATAGAACATTTCCCATCAATGAACTTCAATTGATAACCTTTATCTACCAGTTGTCCAACACTCAAAAAATTATGCTTAAGTCCATCAACAAGTAACACATCGTTAGTATTTGTATTTCCATCCAAAGAAATAGATCCATCTCTAATGATAATCTTAGGAGTTTTGTCACCCAATCTCACAAAACTACCATCATACTTGGTTATCTTAACAAATTTATTTCTATCACCAGTCATGTGGTGTGAACAACCATTGTCTATGACCCTTTCAGATTTATTTTTAAATGTGAGACCAGGGCTTTCTCTTCACAGATACATGCATCATCCTTGATAGATATAAATCCAATCTCATCATAATCAATAGCATCATCATCAAAAACACCTTCACTAGCATAGTAACATTCCTTGTCCTTGGAATACTTAGGTCTTTAAAACTTAGATTTATGTTTAAGAACCCTTGTAGGAAATCTAGAAGCAAAATGACCTATCTTATTGCATGAAAAAAATTTCAAAGGCAACTTTTCTTCAAACTTACCCTTACCTTTGTTTTCTCTTCTAGCGATCATGGCCAAAATTTCATCTAAATTCCTTTCTTATTCCTATATCTTTTCCCAATCATCGGTATATTCACCAAGCTCTTCTCACAAGTCACTTTCTACTGGTGCTCACAATACCTGATAAAGTCTTTTTATTATTATGCATAGTCACATTGAATGTCATCTCGACCTTAGGTAATGAATCTCCCAGCCCTGCAACCTCAAAAGTAGTTAATTTTGCAATCAACATCTCTCTATTGAATTTCACTGTCAAAGGTATGATCTCCTCTATAGCTTGCACTTTATTTTTGTAAACATGTGTCAAAGATCAAAGAATTTTTGCGATCACTTATTCTTCATTGAACGTGCCTCTAGAGTTTCTAATGCCAATAAAAACCTCATCAACTCTCTATACATATGCTTTAATATTCTCATCATCTTTCATTTTCAAATTTTCTATCTTTGTCTTCTAGTTCTGCAACTTCATCTTCTTAGTAAACTTATCTCCTTCATATAGTGCTTCTAATCTTAACCAAATTTTATGTATAGAATCCAAATATTTAACCTCTGTGAATTCACCTTAAGAGAGTGCACTAATAAGTGCTTCTCTTGCAACTATGTTATAAGAAAACAACTTCTTTTCTTCATCAGGAGCTTTACCCAGTTCATCTTCAGTTTTGATCGTCTCATCTTTCTTTGTAATAATCCAATAGTCAATTCCCAAACACAACAAATGAGTTCCCATCTTGTTCTTCCAACTATCAAATTTTTCAGGATCAAACTTTGGACTATCCTTCCTATAGTATGTGACTTTCAGGATCACCTCAAGCTGTTAAGCTTTCTCTCTAAGGACCAAAATCTATGATACCAATTGTTAGGAATATTATTCCACCAACACAATTGAGAGGGGGGGGGGGGGGAAATNTGAGAGGGGGGGGGGGGGTAAATCAATTGTGAGATAGATTATTAAACATTAAAATTTATAAACCAAAACTTTAATCCAAATGAAACATAGTAAATGCAATACCATAACACAATCCTTTGTTTTTGAGGAAACCCTATTAAAGGTAAAACCGCAGTGGGAATTAACACCCAAAAATAGTGTACTAAGAGTATAGTATCCTTGCTAAAAGATTTATCCCTATTAGGAGCTTATTAATGCATTAAAATACATAGTCCATGTTAAAGGATAGACCCTGTTAAGAGTTAAGAGAAAAACATGCTCACTGCCCAGACAAACTGCCTAAAGAAGGTTAAATCCACCTTCAGGACTTACTATCCGAAATACAAGTGTATATGAAATATACAATCCAATGAACTGTTCGATAGCAACTATCTTTGCTTGATCAATTATAATGAAGTCTCTTAATCATAGCCTATTCTCTACATCCAATAGAATAAGCTCACAGCTTCCACACTTTGTTGACCACACACTCCACAAAAGAAAACAAATTTCTTTTATACAAGTTTACAATAAGCAATTAGGTCATCCAATTAATACTTCCCCAATGCACAAATAAGTACATAAACCCTTGCTAAGATACACATGGTACCTATAAAAAGTAAACATCAATTACAATCCATCAAATAATCCAAGATTTGTAATCCACGCTCACTATCCATAATACACACTTCATCTTTGAAGTCAGACCCAAATAAGTCTTCTTCAGAATACATGCCACAATTGATGTCACCAAGTGTCTTGCAACCCAATAATCATAACAAACATTCCTCAACATATCTTCTTGATGACATTATTTTTCCATTAGTACACTTAGTGAAAAACATTAACAGAGATCACCGGAAAACTAAAGCATTACCGCCAGACTACAAGCATCACCGACAGACTTCAAGCATTACCGACGAACAGTGAGCATACCCGATAGAATACAAAGGTCACAAGAAAAATGCTAAGTATGGAATTGACAATCATCACCGGTGACCAAAAGCATTACCAACAACACAATTTTGAGAACTAACCTGATAGGAATAGAAAAGGAATACCCGACGACAAGTTCAAGAAAGGAACATCGATGACCAAGAAAACTGACCGTCAGAACTGACAGTCAGTTAAAGAACCTGCAAATTGTGGATCTGATTTTTATACGACGGATAAAGCAATGTAATTCTATTTATAGAGTTTTTATTTGTTTTAAATCATAACTTGAGGGTCAAGAAAACTTTATGTAAATGTTTTAAAGAATCCTAATGGATCTAAAACATATCTAACTAAAGATCAAGGTCAAGTTGTAAACCTTGGATCTAGAGTTAACTTGCGATGCATGAATCAAGAATTGAACCTAAGTTAGTATAAATAGATGTTCAAACTCAACTGTGAGTACATGAATTCATTATTGTTGATAGCCACGTAGAGAATCTAAGGAGCAGAAGGCATAATTCATGAAAAGGTTAGAAACATAACACATCAATTGTCAAGAACACACAGAGGCTACCGACGAGCAGATAAAGGTATTATTCAATCATGGAAGGATGATTACTTATATGTATGAAGCTTAATAGGAAATTTTATCAGCAATTAAAGATTGAATATATCATCAGATCAAAGACTTATGAATTTTCATTCTAACAAGTGCATCACATCTAAAATCCTTTTCTAGAAGGTGGACTTAACATATCTTTACAAATCTCTTAACAGAGTGCACACTTAACAATGTTGCTAAAGCTTCAAACGAAGTAGATCTTAACAGGTCTCCACTGTAATAATCCTAACATGGTAGGTCATCAGAAGTGACCAATTGTAAGCCTTAATCAACCCCTTCTTATCTGTAGATAGTGAAGTCTTGTGGGTAACAATCCCCACCGTAGTTTTTACTTCCTAACAGGAGTTTTCTATGATATCATATCTTGTGTCATGCGTTATCTATTTTCATGAATGTTCTTGTTATGATTACATACTAAAATAATTTATGATATGATTGCATATACATAAAGAAAGATGAACAATTAGATAAGATAATTTACAAACTGATGATTAAGGGTTAATGGGCTAACCAAGAAAATTTTTAGAGGTACTGATTCACACCTCCCCTCTCAGTACATCATCTCAATATAATTCCAAAAATTGGTATCAGAGCTAAGTCTCTCTCTTGAAAAGCTCGAAGACTTGAGAGCAAAGATCAGAGCAATGGACAAGTTTAGACTGGACATGACTATTGAGAATGAGCAGTTACAGATGCAAATAAACTATGAGCAGTACAAGGAGGCGAGAATAAAATTGAGAAAATTTCTTGATGAAAGAAAGATTATGGAAACCAGGCTGAATGAGAAAGACTACAAAGAATTGGATATAATAGATTACTTTGAAACAACTGAACTATCAATGAGCAAAGCTTCAGACACATCAGATGAAGAAATTAAAAGTCTACAAGAGATCAATCTACATCTGACAGATCAAATCAAGATGTTGCAAATTGGTCAAGAGACTCAAATGGTGAAAATGATTGATGTCATGAATGATGCAAGAAAAGCTGAAAATGAAAGAACACTAGCCATTGATGATAGGAGAAAAATTATAGAGAAACTACAAGAGAAAGAATCAAAGATTCAAAGACTCACTAAGCATCACCATGAGGTTACCAACCAGATTATTCTTATGAGTCAAGAAGCAAATAGATTAAATACAAAACTCATTGAAAGAATACAAATCATTGGTGAGATAAGAGAAGAGAATGAGAAATTGAAGCATGAAATCAAAGTCCAAAATCAACACAACGAGTTAATCAAAAAGGCTGAGGATAGCAACAGAAGGATGTATGACTTTCTTGATGGACAAAGAAGAGTCAACAACTACACAGGATTAGGGTACAATGAGAATGGTGAATCCTCTAATAAACAAGATGAGAGGAATGCTTTTACAACCCCAAGATCCAAGAAGCTGTCATGCAATCACTGTGAAAAACCTGGCCACACCTCAAACATCTGCAGAAACAAAATGAAAGGTATTTCTCAAGCACAATCTACTTTTATTGGTAATTGTTATAAATGTCAAAAGAAAGGACACAAGGTATATGAGTGCAGATCCAAAATGAAAAATCCAAAGAGAAAAACCTATATGGACAAGTACTATCCTACATGCAATATGAATGGACATACACATAAGAAATGTTGGAAAAAGAACAACAAGGCATGGACTCCAAAGGAAACTAATAAAAGCTACAAACCAACAAGAGAAGGAAACTCATATGTTTGGGACTCTAATACATGGGTAAATTGCATAGCATGTGGAAGGTATGGTCATATTGCTGCCAACTGTATGAGAAAATGGACCAGAAGGTCAAGAGGTTGGACCAATCCAGGTATGGCATGTTTACATTGTCATAAGGTTGGACATGTGATAAGAGATTGCAAAGACTGACTGACAGACACAAATACACATCCCAATGGAAATACCATTGATGACATCAAAAGAATGAGAAACAAGATGTGGGTAAAAGCCACAAACACTGAAGGTACTAGAACAAGCAATGAAAATGGTGACACCCCATCCACTGGATCCGGTGACATCACTACATATAACTAGATTGCACAAGTATGGAACTGCATTATGAAAAGTTTTACTATGCATCGGTTCCATTATACATAGTTCATATTGTAATATAGGCATGAATAAAGATGCAATATATTGTTACTTGCTAAACTATTGAAAAGAAACCATCAGTTATTGGGCACAATTTGCATCGATGAACACAAACAAGAAATTTAGCATTACTTATCAGAATGTATCAGTCATTACACAAGCTAAGTGTAAACCAACGGATATCAGTGAAATTTGAATCAACAAAAGTTGTCTTTGCAACCTCACCGACGAGCATCAATGAAGTCTCCAAAACCGCTAGCTACCCTGATGCTTGGCACAAACACCGGAGATGTTATGAATGTTTTACCGACAAAAGAAGTCTTCATAAACTGACGAGTTGGTAAGCATTAATGACAACTTAGAGCACAAAAAGGTATAAAAGCCCGACGGGTAAAATCATTTTCACACCCGCAATTTTTGAGTAGAGTAGAGTAGAGCAGAGCGATTTGAGAGAAATTTGGAGAGTGACCCAGTAGAAATAATTGTGACACGAAGAATTCACATTCACAGGCAAGCACATAGAATCAGTAAGTTAATCACTCACCGATAGCATTGTTTTGATTTATGAAAAGTCCTAAATCAAAAAACACGATGGCATCGACTTCTAGGGTAGAGAAAATCAAGGATGACAAGAAGAAACCCTTCAAGCTTGTCAATAGAGGAGCGTGTGCTAAACCTAAGTATAAATTACACCTTGAAATAGCTTCCCAACCTGATGATTCCAGAGCATTCTCCAAAATCCCACCTAGGGTTTTATTGGTAGAGGACGTAAGGTCCTACATTCACTGCAAGATCTCAGAGATAGGAGATCTAGACCTTGATAAAACCTATAGGGCACTATGTGATGATGCTGGAAAGCCCAAAGAAGAGCATAAACTCTTGGAAGTAAAGGGACTCACAAATGCACTACATTTTCCCAAGCTTTTCAAGACAGAATGGATTAAAATCAATCTTAGCAGAGTTCACGACAACACTTTATGGTTAAACAAACCAAAGGCTATAAAAAAGGATGTTATACATGTCATGACTGGTTATCCAACAACTGACAAACCTCATGCTCACAAACATCCATCTCTGGCAGAAGTTGAAAGACTAACTGGTGCAAAATTAGACAAAAGGGCACTAAAGGTAAACACCATTACCGACGCAGAGCTGAAGATTGGAGCATGTGTTGTTGGATACAAGATCTTCCAAGCAAGCAGAATGAACAGCATATCTATTACTGCTATGAGCACAGTGTACAAGATTATCAAACAGGGAAAACATGTACACAATAAGGTCTCCAAGGACAAACACATGTAATTTTGGTTCCCTCATAATGTGTATATTCTTTTATTTTGAAGAATACTTTCCTTCCATAGGAAAAGTTGCATGGGACACAAGTAGACCGATTACCATTCAGATAAGTGAATTCATAGAATCACTTGGTACAAACTTTGACAATGTAATGCATGAATATTTCAAAACCATTAAGGAAATGCTACAAGCAAGAACTAGAATTCCTGAGAAACTGATAGAGGAACACCGTGAAGAAATATGTTTCATGGTAGATACAGATTTCACATACATACAAGCAGTAGTTCCAAGAAAACCATGGCTTTCAAAACTAGATTATGAAGTCAAAACAAGATTAGCAATTGAATGCATTCAGGCATTATTAAATGAACCCATTGACAACAAGCAATCAAGATTTGGAACATATGAAGAGGCCAAACTAAAGATTAAGTCAAATCTTGTTGTCAAGAAGGCTATAAAATAGTCAAAAAGAATGGTAAAGAATCTGAAAAAGAACTTGAAAATATCTTCTAATGGAGAAGAAGAAGAAGAAGGTAAGGAGGAACAAAAAAGTAAGGAGGAACTCACCAAGGACCAGCTTCCCATCGATGATACAGTAGAGACAAATGAATCAGAGGAAGATAAGTTTGATTCACCACCTCCTCCTCCACCTAAGAAGTCTAGAACAAGAAGCCAAACAACACAGGATGCTATTCCTTCTCCCATGGTAAAAGGGAAGGTGTACAAGAGGAAACCTGCACCTCAAAAGGAAAAA
>MU227459.1:181171-210948 GCA_018584345.1 Thuja plicata | reverse complement strand
AAAGAAAGATGAACAGTTAGATAAGATAATTTACAAACTGATGATTAAGGGTTAATGGGCTAACCAAGAAAAGTTTTAGAGGTACTGATTCACCCCTCCCCTCTTAGTACATCATCTCAATATAATTACAACACTTCTATCATTCCTCAAGCTTGTATAACATGAATCGATATCACATGCAAGTTATCCTCAAAACTCAGAGACAAACTCTGCCATAGTTCAGTGTCACTGTCCAGTACCCAGTCTTCATTAAAACAACTATAACTTACTCCATCTGCAAAATTAAGCCAAGAGATCTTAGACATAATATCAAATCACATCCTTGTACACATCCCCATCTTTGCATATTCTAAATAAACCATACAATACCCGTACACTTCTGTCACTCATCTAAGCAACCATTATAACTAGTTTGTTCTGTCTCAATAGAAACATATGTTGACATCAGTGAAAAAAATGAACGCCAAAAAAAACAACAAAAACCAATTCCAAAAGGGTCCTTTGGGAATGAATGAACTTAAAATATAAGCATAGGGGAGCACAACCAAACACACTCTAATTTATAGATGTAGAAGCAAGTACTACCTTCACAAATCATTCGTCAGTAGATCATTATCCTCCCAATCTTGATCATACTAGAAGGTAGATAAATATTGTAGTGATATGAACATGATGTCAACCCTAGGTGCACCACTAGTAGCTAGAGCTAAGGATGAATTAACACAGACATTTTCATCCAACAATTCAAATGAGGTGACTGAGAATGATCTTGTAAAGACCGTTGTTAATATTGGAATATCCTCCAATGAGTCAAAATGTCAAGATTCATAGCTATCCATAGACCCATGTGGAGGAACTAATGAAGAAGTCACCCTCCAACCTCTCCAAAAGGGGTAGTGAAAAACTTAGGATAAGTTGAATCTTTCTCCACTACGAGGACCAAAATAGAAAGCTAGTTTGCTAGAGTGGACTTGCAATGCCTAAAATCTGAGATGAGGCTCTGCTTAAAATCTCTCTTGAAAGGCAGAGGTGAAGGAATTAATTTTAATGTATAAGCCTTCAAGACATTGAAGAAGTGGGGATGGTAGTCATGAGATGGGGCTGGCACTAGTTGGGTGGACATGATTGCATTAGACACCACCTGGGTGTGCAACGTGTTCACCAACATGGGAAAATGTGAGACATTGGGTAGGGTGGTGATAGGTGGTGAGTGTTTCAATGTAGAGATAAACACTTGGACCCATTTAGCACAAGGCCCAATGATCACTCTCAACGTAGGGGGAAGCAAGATAGAGGAGGTCATAGGACAAAATGCTAGTTCACTTGCAATGAAGGTAGGAGCAGAGCTGGGTGCAAAGGAGGAAGCAACAATAGAAATGGGCTCAAAAGAAACACTCTTCACTCTCATAACAACCTCATATTCCAAGGCCTTCTCCCATTGACAACACTTATGCTCACACACAAGCTAGTTCTTACATAGATGTGGATCAGGATGAGAAACCTACGAGGGTAGACCACCATCCTACTCCATAGGACAGGTCATAGATGTCATTACCAACAAAGGAGATGACCCTAATAATAGTGTAGGAGGTGGTGCTAGCTTAGATTCCTCTCTTTTCCCTTCCAATAGTGGGAGGAATAGAGGATGCCCTCAGAGGCTAAGGGGTAGGTGCCAAGGAATGTGGTGTGGTCTTGGGAGAACTCTTACCCTTTCCATAAATGATATGGATTAAATGTTTTTTTTCTATGTTTGAAATTGGAAAAGGAGCACACACCTTAGATTTTTTCAACATGGGTACCTTTCCCTTGTCTATACTAGGTGTAGATGAGAGTATAGAAGATAAAGTTGGAGGATGAAAACCCCAATTTAGGCAAAGGAGCTTCCCATGGGGCATGCACTTTCCCTGGGACCCCGATGCAAAATGACAAGATGATGAAGAAAAATTTTCCTCATGAGAGGGTTGAGTGGGGGAAGGTGCTACAAATTTTAGATTAAGTTCCCCATCCTTGTACTTCAGATAAGTAAGGATTGTTACATCTTGCCAGGGATGTAGGGGCCCTATTAGAGTAGGCTATAAATAATCAAGGGAGAAGCACCCAAAGGATAGAAAAGCTTGATATCCAGTATCTTACACAATGTGGATGATGTCCTCATGAGGAAACTTCAAGCATTTATGCACCACCATTGGGACAAATTTGATGGAGGTCAACTAGGGGATACCTAGTTTGACCCAAAAGAGGTCTGACTCGAGAATCACAACAAATATTGAAAACACTATCATGGGTCCCAATTAGACCATCAATATGGTAGGCCCCAAATGGGGAAGGTACTATCACCAAATTAAGGAGGAGATGATGAAGATTCCGTGATAAAATTTGACAAATGTGGTAGAAATGGATCTGTATAATCTGCAATTCATTATTCACTTTTACCACATGTTTGTTAGCTTTCATATTCCTTTCATTTACCTTGATGGTGTCTCTATCTATGTGGTATTGGAGTAACCTTAAATGGAACACAATTCTATGTGTCATGACCATGCACACAATGATACTAATAAAACTTTGATCCATCATACCATCAAAGATAGGGGCAATTATAAGGAAAGGGTCAAATTTCTAGAAGATTTTTCAGTTTATCTTTTAACAACCTTTGTAGAATGATCCCATATGAAGCAAACAACTTAGTATATTTCTAAACTCTTTGAGTATTAGTTGTTTTTTTCTTAGTGGGATATGATAGTGTCATACACTTTCCACATCCTTGTTCTTTTGAGACCTTCTAGATGAAGAAGGCCCCTATAGGCATTTGAGGAGGAGTCCCAAAATTGAGCCATGGTATGTTGGTAATATATCAAAGCACTGCAAAGGCAATTGAAATTAGGATACGTATTCAATGAAAACTTTTCTCTTAATTCCAAATACTGATTTCCAATGACTATCCTTTGGAGGTCATCATTGCGGAGGGCATAATGAACTTTCATAAAGATTGACTGATATCCTAAAATCAAATAAATTGTATTCTCATTTGGATTTTTATTACAATAATAGTGAATTCGGTTCCTATTTTGGCCTATAACTAAGTAAGGAAGACATCCATAAAGTAATTAAAAGCACTGATAAAATAGTCTGGAAGAGAGCTATACCATTCCATAGTAGTTCCCTTAAGGGACTGAGAGAATAGTTTAAGCAAAACATAATCTAGATTATTATAATCATTGCACTATCTCAAGAAGGATTAAATATGAAGATGTGGATCCCAATCACCATTTTTACTCTCAAAATTTAGGTACTCAACTCCTTGTGGTTATGGTTTTCTTAGCACTTGCATGGTTAGGGGTTGCGATGGTAGTAAGGAGTTAAAGAACTTTGATTAGTCGTAGTTGACAAGTTGGCCAAATATTGATGCAAATGCCTTATATTCTACAATATGGTGTTTAGAAAAGGGTTATGGGGTGGAGGAGACAAAGGTGGGTTACGATTTACTATTGAGATGTTCTCCTCCAACACTTTTAGACGTGAGGTTTACACTAGTATTATGTGAAATGTATCCCAAGGTATTTATACTTACATTAATACTAGAGACAATATTGTTATTCAAAGGATTAGTATTAGGTATAGATTCCACCATGCTTACTAACATCCTAGGTATCATGACACTAATTGTTTCCCCAATAAGGTTCAACTAGTTTCCCTAAGAGTTAGGAAAAATGCTACGTCTCACAAAAATTTGCATAACATTTCCTAAAGTGGTGTGGGTCATGAATCTTATAGGAGTTCACAACATTCAGATAGACAAAAGAGATTTACAAATTTAAACTTCACATTGGGTTCACCAAAACGTGGATAAGGAAAAAGTATACTGACCTCAAGACCAATTAAAGTCTCAAAGGATGAACCTTTCCTTGTGTCACCTTAGTTCTACTAGTGCTCTAGTGCACTAGGGGATCAAGACACTAAGTAATGAAAAGAGTTCTAACTAATTAAAATTACTAAGACAACTAGAATTCTAAATGGAGATAAATATAAATAACTTGAATAGATTGATAGTTAAAAATATTTAAACTATTGAAATTGAAAGAAGTAACTACGAAGAACAAGCACTAAAATTAGCTATCTCACTACCTTAGATGCATGCTCAAGTTAGGGATGAAAACATACGTACAAGATGCCAATGCAACACACATACATCCTATACTGACAAAGTACTGAGGCAATAACATAAACTTGAAAAGATAAAGTAAGATAAACTAAATGCAACTAAGCTAAATGATAGAATATTAAATATGATAAAAATGTGGAAAGGAATACGATTATACTACTAAAACATAAGAGGGTGAATAAATAATCTTACAATTACCACATAGTGTTAGAGTAATAGTCTATCAGGTTATTAATTAAATCATTATGATCTAATCACTAACTCACCTATTCACTCTCATTTTCTTTAGCTAACCTTAGGGTTTCCCTTTTAGGGTTTCGTGATTCCTTTTATAAGGATTCACTTCTTTGCATTTCATTAAGGAGATTGTATTGTATTCAGTTTGTTGATAATAGAAGTTTATTCTTTCAACATGGATATCATGTCTCTGGCTTTTTGGCCGCTATAGCTTCTTCTCTCTTTTGTCTTTGCTTCTACTTTGTGACAGGTTTGCATGCAGGTGTTCTTGGGAGATTAGCTTTTAGCCTAATCCTACATGGTATCAGAGCTCGCTTGCTATTCGTTGTTCGTGTTTCGTTGAAGCATACCAGACACAGAGGGTTTCAGAGGTTTTTTTAGTGTTTTTTACTGGATCTAGGGGGTCTCTATTTTTTTGGGCACTTTAGACCAAAATTGACCTCACAGTTGCGTTTGGAAGGCCCAAAAACCCTAGAATCCATATAAAGCATGTCCATTTTGGACATCGAAGCGTTTGGGAGAATTTTTTTTGGCCTTCTAGGGCCGTACAGACACATTTTTCAAGAAAAAATAAAAAAAATCATTTTTTAAAAGGGTTTTGGCATTTTAATCAACGCAGTCAATCGTTTTGGGGTGCACCGCTACCGCGCCACCTGTGCGCTACCTGCAACCTCCCCGCCACCGGTCTGCCCCTCCCGGCCCCCGCTGTCACCAGCCCCACTACCGCCGGCCCCTACGCTCCCCGGCCCACACCGCTCCATGGCCCCCGCCGCCCGCCCTCCACCGCCCTCCGCGGACCCCGCCGCTCTGGCCCGCCGCCACCAGCCCCCGCCTCCTCTGCGCCCCGCGCTGCTTCGCTTCTAGCTGGGCGCCGCTCGGGATCTGCCCGACGGTTTATTTTAAACCCGCGAGCCCTTTTTCTTTGTGTGGTGGTCACATGGTTGACCAGGGGCTCCACCCCAGCCCCTGCATGCGCCATCCGCCTAGGGGCCAAAATTTTTGCAGCCCCAGGGGCTTAAAGCCTAATTTTGAGGCCTTTCTGACCCTCCTAGACTATTTTTTCTCTATCTTGAGCATACGGGGGTCTTTTTCTGACTTTCATATACTGTCGGAAAGCTCTTTTCGATAAATTTTTGATGATGGAGGTTGGGGTTTTGGGTTCTACCATTTTGACAGCATTTTTTTTGTTGAAGTTTGATATTTATTTTTGCCTTCCAGGAGCCCTATCTTGCTCATCCGGACTCCATTTTTGGCAAACCAAATATCGTCGGAAAGCTGGTTCAGTGAACTATTTAGTTGCAAGGGTATTTTTTCCAGATTATTGTCTAGGTTATCTCTCCTTTGAGTTTGATAGTTTTTGCACTCTGGCAGATTGCTTGGGTTTTACAGGTCCTGGGATCTCTTCTACTGTACTTCTAGCTCACTCTTCTTTCTGACTTCTGAGCTTGTTTTTTCCCTTCTATTGCATCTTTTTTCTGTAAACACACTGTGATAAAATGCCTACTTCTAAATTTCTGGGATCTTGTACACCTTGTGTGTTTTTTGTACTTGCACTCTGTTATAAAGTGCCATGGGGGGTTATGATGTTATGCTGTTTTAGGCTCATCCACCTTTGTCAAGTGAGCATACCTTCCATGAATTTAGGCTATGTTGTGTGTCAATGACACTACCCTTTATCCTATGTTTGTACTTCTGTTGCACTATTGGTGTTCCTGGTTCTTCTTTCTGCAGATGTTTCTGGCAATGCATTTCAGTGTTCCTGTCACCTCTCCCTATTCAGCATTATGGGGGGGTTCACTTGTTGGTTCTATTGCTTCCTGGTTTGATTGATCATCTCTTTAGACATTGTCTTCTCTACCTGGTCATGCACTTCAGTGGGGGTTCCAGTAGTTTCCTCTGATAGAGTTTATAACTACATGCTTCAGAGATGCTTCTTACTCTTTCTTGTTCCTTTCTCTGGGACATCTTTTCCCTAGATTGGAGGCTTAGTTTCCTTCATCTAGTTTATTTCTTATTTTGGGTACCTGATCAGGCCTTATTGTCGGGACCCATCTTTCCTACTTTCTACAGTAGTTTCCTAGGTTTTGCTTCTCCCTAAGCTTATCTTAAGGGGGGGTGTTAGAGTAATAGTCTATCGGGTTATTAATTAAATCATTATGATCTAATCACTAACTCACCTATTCACTCTAGTTTTCTTTAGCTAACCTTAGGGTTTCCCTTTTAGGGTTTCATGATTCCTTTTATAAGGATTCACTTCTTTGCATTTCATTAAGGAGATTGTATTGTATTCAGTTTGTTGATAATAGAAATTTATTCTTTCAACATGGATATCATGTCTCTGTCTTTTTGGCCGCCATAGCTTCTTCTCTCTTCTGTCTTTGCTTCTACTTTGTGATAGGTTTGCATGCAGGTGTTCATGGGAGATTAGCTTTTAGCCTAATCCTACACATAGTTGATGAAGTCTCTAGCCAAATGTTTGCATGTCCATGAACTTGCCCACACAAAAATGGAGGAAAATGTTGGTTGGCTATTGAAGGAAATATGGTAGCAAACAACTAGGGGGGGGGGAATCAGTTGATCCTAAAATTCAAAACCCTTAAAAATTAAAACACTTATTTATGATCTTAATGAGTTAAGCTTGCATGCATGAATTAGAAACATCTACAACACATAAAACAAAGATTTTTATCGTGGAAACCCAAATGGGAAAAACCACGGTGGGGCTTGGATCCACAATAAGTTAATACCTTATTAGAAGTACAAATTATTACAAAGGAGGAATGCACATGCATTTAGGTACACTGACAAGATCTCAATACTCAAAAATCCCTCAAGCTACAACTTAATGGAATACTTACAACCTTATAAGACCACTACAATAGTCGATCATACAACAATATGAGATTTTATGGACTGAATATTAGCATCTACCTTATGCCAAGGTTAGTCCCAATGAAGCACAACACATATATCTATTCAAATCCTCTCTGACTCCATATAAGGGATTCAATCTCCAACATATTTGCACTCTAGCTTTGCAAGCAACACACACATCCGCTTCACATCTGTGACATCAATTTTGCCCAAAAACCATATATATGTTTTATCAAAAAAAGTTGGTAAAACCCCTCAATTCAAATTTTAAATCCACATGCCAAAATTCACAATTAAAATCTAAAAGATACTGCAAAAACATAGCAACGATCCATATCAACATGCTAGAACTCATAACACATCCATAAATTGTGCATTGATTTACACAAAAATGTTTTACTGATCAAGTCAACCAAGAACATAAGAAAATAGCCACCGACTGAAAAATCCCCCAAACTTGATCACCACAATAGATGTGAACTACCAAATCAGTAGGCACACAACCCAAGAACATCCATAGGCATTATGAAGAACACACAAAAATTTGAAACCACTAGAACCTTTGAATTCAACATCATCTCACATACCAAACCTCAAGAATATTGTCACCTTCATTTGTATCATCTAAAAAATGCCTTGAAGATATTTGGACCACAAACCTTCTGAAATGGGGGCACATTAGCATGTCTCAAATCTTCTCCTAGGTGCGCAGACAAAAATATCAACCTAGATGTGCGCATTGAACCAATCTCTGCCACCCTATCAACACTGGCAAACAATATCTTACCAGTCACCACACTTGTCATCATAACTTGTCTAAACATCACAAATACCCCTGTAACTTGACATAGACCAAGTATAGATTCCATTCAACATCCCTTAATGTGCACCAGCAATTATATGCAGTAACTGAACCTCACCAAATCTCTAAGCATACTACACCGTTGGCCAAACCGATATGTTAACATCAATGACAACACCAAGACACCAACTTTCCAACAATATACCCCTTTGGAATTGATGGAAACATATTATGTGAAAAACATGTAATACAATCATAAACCAATAATTCCCCCTGAGTTCAACCATCAATAATATTACCAACAATATCTACATTATTCATCACTATCTTTTAGAGTCTCTCTAACAATGCTTCTCCCCCTTAGCTAAATCTCTTCATGGTACTATTTTTCACATGTACTCTTCCCCCCCTTCAACATTAAGGGAAACAGAACATACATGATCTGATCCATAAAATTATCAACAAACCTGAATACCTAACTTACCAAGCTTACTACTCCCCTTAAGTAGTATCCTCCACACATCAATCTAGATAAAAAGTATCTCCATGAAGTACACTGGACTGATGTAATTCTCTACATCTTTAGTTTTAGTTAGGAGGGGAAATTACCCCCAACTTGCCTCTGAGATACACAAATGTATCCTTAGGCAATGACTTAGTGAATATATCATTTATCTATTCCTTGGTAGGAATATACTTTAGTCTCACCTCTTTCTCATTCACCTTCTCTCTCAGGAAGTGGTACTTGATTTATATGTGCTTTGTTCTTGAGTGTTTCATAATATTTTTAGAGATATTTATAACACTCAAATTATCACAATATATAACAATAGGCTCATCAAATATAACTCCTATATCAGATAACATAGGCTCCATCCAAATTATTTGTGTACAATTGTTGGTAGAAACAATGTACTTTTCCTCTGTAGTAGATAAGGAGATGGAGTTATGCTTATTTCTCATCCAAGAGACCAACCTACTTCCCAAAAATAAAGTGCCACTACTTGTATTATTTTATTCATCAACATGACTTTCCCAATCCACATCAATATAAGAACACAATGTGAAGTCATCTCCTCTAGGATACCACATCCCAAAGTCCACTGTCCATTTTAGATATCTAAATATCATCTTCACATCTACCTCATGATTTTATCTTGGATATTATTATAATATTTATACAAGAAACACTACATTTATGATATACTGTCTTGTATGAGTCAAATAAAGTAGGCCATCGACCATTGACCTATATCTAGACTAATTTCCTTTAGGGGACTCATCGTCTCTAGATAATTTACAACCTGTCACCATAGGTGTACCCACTAGCTTTGAGTCATCCAACCCAAACATTTTCAACAAATACATCACATACTTTTCCTAATATATGAAAATCCTTTCCTTTGATTGAGTAATATGCAATCCCAAAATTAATTTCATCTCTCCTATCATGGACATCTCAAACTCACTTGTATCTCTATTGCAAATTACTTGCTCAATTTATCATTACCTCTAAAGATAATGCCATCCAAAAATACTTCAACATTAAAAATGTCCTCATTATATACCTTGAAATACAAATTACTATTAGTCATACCTTTTTTGAAACCAAGCTTCATTAGATATTTTTCTAATCTAGAATACCAAGCTCTAGGGGATTGCTTCAACCCATATGATGTTTTCTTTAGTTAACACATGGTGTTTGGTTGATAAGTCAATGGAAAACCATCTGGTTGCTTTATGCACACTTCCTCTTCTAGCTCACCATTTAGAAATACAGATTTCACATCCATTTGATAAACTTTTAAGTTCTTATGAGCAACAAAAGTAAGAAATAATCTTATCACTTCCAACCTTGTCACTGGTGCAAATGTTTATTCATAGTCAATACCTTCTATTTGAGCATATACTTTACATGCCAATATTTCTTTATTTATGATCACTTCTCCACCTTCATTCAATTTTCTCCTGAACACCCATTTAGTGCCAATAACATTCTTGTACTTAGGCCTAGGAACAAGAATCCATTTATTGTTTTTCTCAATATGTGATAAATCTTCTTATATGGCTTTGAACCAATTATCATATTTGAAAGCTTCACTTACATCCTTGGGTTCAATTTCTGAGATTAGGCAAATTTGATATTTAGCAATCATTCTTCTAGTCTGAACACCCTTGTTGGAATATCACCAATAATATGATTTTTAGAATGATTTAATCTCACATACCTTGGTGTCTTCAGCCTTACCCTTGGTTCTTGTGTTCCTTCCTCTCAACTTGTATAGGATCCATCATCTACAATCACCAGACTATTTTGGACTTGGTTCTAAACTTGAGGTTGTTGTCCCTGATTAGTACTAGCATTCATATCATCAGAATCATAACCAACAGATCTAGATAGATTCTCAAGGCTTTCATCAACTCTAACATTTGCACTCTCCATTATCTTCTTCAACCTCTTTTTTTAGCACATATATGTATTTATTTTGGTAGAGTACCCAAGAAATAAACCTTTATCACTTCTTGCATCAAATTTACTTATATCCTCATCTCTCTTGATATAGAATTTACTATAAAAAATTTTGAAATACCTAACTGTAGGCACATTTCCATGCCAAAGTTCATAATACGTCTTACCAATGTCTTCTTTTATTTACACCTGATTGAGAGTGTAGACTGTAGTGCTTACCGCTTCTCTCCAAAACATCCATGGAAAATTACTTTCAAGCATCATGGCCCTAGTAGTGTCTAGAATGGACTTGTTCTTCCACTCTACCACTTCATTCTATTGTGCAATCCTTGGAACAGATAAATGTCTTTTAATACCATGCTTATCACAAAAGGAATTGAACTCACTTGATGTAAACTCACCTCCTTTTTCTGATCTCAACCTCTTCAATATTATACCTATTTCATTTTCAACCATGGACTTGAAGGCCTTAAACTTCTCAAAAGATTCATAGTTTTCTCTTAAAAAAGTCACCCATACAATCCTTGAGTATTCATTAATGAGCAACATGAATATATATCACCTTGCAAAATCCTTGTCCTAGTAGGACCACACAAATCAGTATGAACAAGATCTAACAATCCATTTGAATTTTCAATCTTAAAGTGGAAAGTAACTCTTGTTCGTTTACCCAATTCACATTCCTTGCAAATATTATTAGAAGGTTTCTTCATTGTAGGCAAATATCTAATATTAGAAGTAGAAATTAATGCCACAATATTATCAAATTTTACATGACACAATCTCTTATGCCACAACCAACTTTCATCTATTTGAGAAATCAAACAACTTTTATGACCACTATTCAAATGAAATAAGTGACCTCTAGTTTTCTATCCTATAGAAACCTCTATCCTAGATTCATTCAAGATATTGAATTTGTCATTCTTGAAGTGCGAGTCATAAGTTTTTTCCATCAACTGCCCAACACTAAGAAGATTATGTTTCAAACCTTCTACATATTATACATCATTTGTATTATTCTTTCCATCTAGAGAAATAGAACCTCTACCTTGGATAATACCACCAGTATTGTCTCCCCATCTCACAATACCACCATCATACTTCTCATAGCTCACAAATTTTCTCTTCTCACCACTCATATGGTGAGAGAAACCATTTCTATTACCCATTCACCCTTTTTAACAACTTGAGAATCTAGGGATTTCTCTTCAACAATACAATTAGTAGAACTAGTAGACATAGGATATGTAGGCTTAAAATATTCTTTTTTAGTAATAATGAAAGTAAATTCATTATCATCCTTGTTAGAATAATTAGATTCATCATCGGTAACTCCATCATCATTAGCAACAAAGTAACATTTCCTCATAGTAGTATGTTTATTATTATTAAATTTAGTAACCCTATTTGGACATTTATATGCAAAGTGTCCTATCTTATTACATGAGAAATGCTTAAGGGGCATATTTCCTTTGTACTTACCAGAATGTTTTGGTAGTCTTCTTGCATTCAGTGCTTTCAAATCTTGAATTTCTTGATCTTCCTCTTCAAGATATTTCATCTCTTCCTCATATCTTGACATTCTCCTAGTGGATCCTTCTCCTAGATTAGATATTTGCATGCAATTTAAAGATACAATAGCTTTAAATGTTGTCTCAACCTTAGGTAATGCACCACCAAATTCACTTAAAGAAAAAGCAGCAAGCTTTTCAATCAGCT
Organism: Thuja plicata; assembly: GCA_018584345.1. Lineage (NCBI taxonomy): Eukaryota > Viridiplantae > Streptophyta > Pinopsida > Cupressales > Cupressaceae > Thuja > Thuja plicata. Next base: position 198,681 of record MU227459.1, on the reverse strand, counting down.
TGTCTCTTTTTATGGGTGTCACTATCTAAATCTCTTCAATGACTGCAACTTTGTGTTTACATGCAGGAGGTAAAGATCTTACTATTTTAGCAACAATTTCCTCCTCTTATAAAGTAATTCCAAAACATATGATAGCACACACCACTTCATTCACCCTAAGAATGAAAGAGGAAACCCTCTCATCTTCACTTATCTTCAAGGCTTCATACTACCCCTTCAAGCTTTGCAACTTGGCAATCTTGACTTCCTTGTCTCCTTCATAGAAGCTCTGCAACTTCTCCCAATTTTGATTAGAAATTTCTAACTCCATGAAATTTATCATTTTAGAATCAGTTAAGGCACTCAACAAAGCTTCCTTTTCCCTAATATTTTCTTTAGAATCACTACTCTCTTGTGGTGTAGTAGGATTTGTAGGAGCAGTATAAGTAGACTTGGTAATCCTCCAACAATCTTCATCAACACATCTAAGATGGACAATCATGTGAATCTTCCACAATTTGTTGTTGGTGCCATCAAACCTTGGACAATCCTTCTTATAAGCTGTCATCTTCAGATCACCCTCAAGCTATTAAGCTTCCTTCAAGGCACCAATATTTGATAGAAATTGAAGGAAATATTGTAGCGAACACCTGGGAGGGGGGGGGGGGGTGAATNGGGGGGGGGGGGGGGGGGGGTGAATCAGTTATACCTAAACTTCAAAAATCTTAAAACTTAAAACACTTATTTATGATCTTAGTGAGTTAATTTTTCATGCATGAATCAGAAACAAATCCATAACACATAACACAAAGATTTTTATCGTGGAAATCCAAAAGGGAAAAAACACAGTGGGGCTTGAACCCACAATAAGTCAATACCTTGTTAGAAGTATAATTAATTACAAAGAGGAATGCACATGCATTTAGGCACACTTCCTAGAGCTCACTGTTAAAAAATGCCCCGGGCTACAACCCAAAGGAAGACTTACAACCTTACAAGACCACTACAATGATTGATTAGACAACAATTAGAGATTTAATGAATTAAATAGTAGCATCTACCTTATTCCAAGGGTAGTTACAATGAAGAAAAAAAACATATCTTTGTTCAAATCCTCTCTGACTCCTTCAGATGAGGGATTCAACCTCCAATAGGTATTTACTCTAGCTCTACAAGCAACACAAACATCTGCTTCACATTTGTACCATCGATTTTGCCCAAAAATATATATATGTTTTATCAAACAAAGTTGGAAAAACCCCTCAATTAAAATTTAAAATACACGAGCCAAAAATCAAAATTTAAATCCATAATAGACCGTAAAACATAGAAAAAATCCATATCAACACCCTCGATCTCATAACACATCCGTAAATTGCACCTTGATTCACACAAAAATGTTTTACTGATCAAGTCACCTAAGAACATAAGAAAATAGCCAGTGACTGAAAAATCCTCCAAACATGATAACCACAATTGATGTGACTCACCAAATCAGTAGGCATATAAACCAAGAATAACCATAAAAATCATAAAGAATGTACACAAACATTCAAAACCACTAGAACCTTCAAATTCAACATCTCGCATACCGAACCTCAAGAATACTATCACCTTCATCTGTAATGTCTAAAAAATACCTTGAAAATCTATGGACCATGAAAATTCTAAGCCAAGGACACATTGACATGTCTCAAATCTCCTCGTAGGTGCGCAGACAAAAATATCAACCTGTAAGTACACACCAAACCAATCTTTGTCACCCTATCAACATTGGAATACATATCTTACTAGTCACCACACTTATCATCATATCTTGTTTCAAACATCATGCACACCTTTGTAACTTGAAATAGAACAAGTAAAAACTCCCTTCAACATACCTTAATGTGTGCAAATACTTATCTACAGTAACCAAACCTCACCAAACGTCTGAGCATACAACACCACTCGCCAAACTGATATGTTTCCATTGTAATCACCCAAAAATGGTCAAAAAAACCATAGGCCCCTAATCTCGACCTCTCATCAATAAAAACCTAATCTTGATCACCTTAAGTCCTAACCTAAAGGCAATTCAACATCTTCAGTCTGATTTAACCTAAACCCGAGGTCCTAACCTATCATCACGCTTGATTAATTATTTAATTCCTAAATCCCAAGATATTGACAAATAAACCTTATGTCATTTATTTAATTAATATCCTATTATATTGATTAAATATATAGATAATTATCAATTAAATGTAAAAAGGAATTAAAATTGATAAATTGAGTAAAAGTATATTTAAATCATTTTAATATTCAAAAATACATTTCTGTGTCATCATTTCAGTTGCTTGAATATCAAATTAGAAAAACATCTTCCTTGTTCAATTAACTAAGTCTTTTATGCTTCTCATTTTGGAAATAACCTAGTTAACTGAAAGCTGACTCAGTTAACTCCTCTTTTGATTTTAGAAGTTTCTTGAATGATTGATCAGTCAGTTCAGTTAACTAAATCTCTCACCCAATGGTCTTCCTTGCACATGGATTGTGTTTCTTTGTGTCAATCTTGTCCATTCTTCGAACTTCAATCTCGATCATCAGTTCAAGAGAGACTTTCTATAAAAGAGAGCTTCATTTTCCTCACAAAGGATCCAAGAATTTTTAGTAGAGTTATTATGTTGTTTTTGTCTTTCATCTTTTATTAAGCATTTAGCATTTTTCACATATGTATATGTTTCAAGCATTTCATTGATAATCTAGAAACACTTCATTTGGGTTTTAAAATCAATTAAGCTAATCATTGGATGGATATCTTTGTACTTGCATCGTAGAATAATCATCTTTGCAAATCCTTCATTTAGACAGTGTCAAGTCACTAGGTTTATGATGATCTAAGCGAAAACTCATACTCCTACCTACTAGAAGACAATAGGTTAATTTAGATTAATTTATTGTTTTCATAGTTCAATGCTTTCTTAAAATTAATCATGCAATGACCTATCAAAGTGTTTGTTCTATTTAGAGCTCCACATTTTACACACATATTTTTGGTGCCCACCGTGAGGTAGAAAATTTCATTTTTGACCTCACATTTTTGAAAATTCTCGAGTCTCAGATTTATGTTCCATACTTTTAACTATCTAGACTGGTATGAGTGTTCTCACTGTGCAGTGCGAGTGAGAACTGAAACTCATGTTGTTTATTTTAGATACTTGTATTGGGACATATGTATAATCTTATGAGTATCTGTTGTTGTGGTTTTTAACAACAAGCATTTTATTTTAAGATTTTTTGACATTCGGTCATTTGCTATTTTCTATTTTTTGGTCTTCACAACCTAACATTTGTCTGTAGGCCGATTGGAAAAGACTTCTATTCTAAAAAACTCCTTGCAAAATTATTGACAAAGAATTAAACATCAAACTAATAACCATGTCTTGCAAGTTGCCTAATCACTAATTGACTTAACTTTGAGTTTGTTTTATTAAGATAGGAACCTCACATGCAAGACATTAATCAAAGAACAATCTTTTTGATGTGTTTAAAATGACAATGATGTTAGGAGATTCTACTCTCGCCCTTTCAGGGATGATCAGAAATCCAAAAGCATGGATGCCATTTGTTTGCAGTATGATCACCTTGTAGAGGGACTATCATGGTGGGAAAAAGTAATCACCTTGTGAGAACAACCCAAGTGAGGACATGCTAACACCAAGCCACTCCAACTCACTATAAATAAATCTCTTCCTTGAGATTAAAGTATTGGAAGACGAATGCCATTTGAGCTTATACTCAATTCTCACCTAACACATAGTAGGGCCCTTGAGTCTCAATCATGTTGTCATGTCTACTCATTATAAGGTGCTTTGTGGGGCTATACACCTCAATCGCACTTGCGTGGATACAAAGGATGTATTCAAATGGAGACCCTTACTAAGAACCCTAGAATAACAGCCACCCAGATCACTTCCAAAAGTGCGATAATCTAAGTGCAAGGGAGATAGTAACTCCCCCAAGACACTCACCATATCGTGCCCACATTAGCATTTGGAGTTGGATAATACGACATCACTAGACCTATTGCATGGTTAGTCTTTATCGTATTGTGTACCTAATTTTGTGAGAGAAGATTTTTCCACTCATCCAATCTCCTTAGATCTAACATTTTCCTGTTGTGCTTGGGTTACTCTGTTCTCTGATGTGTTAATTATGTTTGAAAACCTGAAACATCGAAATAAAAAATTGGACAAATTTTTAATAGAGAGAAGAAAACAATATTCTCATACGACCCTATATCCTGGTTCATACGAGTCGAGATCCTACTCTTTTTTACTTGTATCACCCAATGAGAATACTTATATCACCTGGTGAGAGTACTCGTACGTTGATGTACATTTTTTGTCTATTTTGACCTATCGTATACACTCTAGTACAAGAAACCTAGTTCCTCATATCATCTATGAGGAATACTCATACAAGTTTGCACTCACTTGTACTACATTTTGAGAAATATGTCCAGATCCTATTGTTGACCTATTTTTACTGCTCACTAAGCCTCTAGTTAGTTTATGTGTTCTCTCCTACAAATTATGGTTCAGACTAGTAAGCTCATCCTAGTTATCATCATTGGTCATAATGTGTTGTTAGTCTGACTTTTGTTATCATGAATCTAAATTTTTTGTTCTAGTCCATTGATCAATCTATCGCCATCCGTTTGATCTTATTTTTCCATGATGTTCTTATTTTGAGTCATGTGTGTGGGTTTATTAACCATGACTCAAAGTCAGAGTCTTTTTTTTCTCCTTCTCAATTGGAGATTTTCCTATTATCACCATCATCGATCTTGGACTTAGTCAACACATTAGTATTACTTCAGCACCTGATGGACAAATCAGTTGATTTATGCCTATCCAAACTAGAAGCTCTTTGAGACAATTTCAAGAGGAAGAAAGACAATATTTTCCATTTGAGGAAAATCCTCTTTTCATAGAGGAAACAAAGACTGTAAACAAGTCAATCTCCCCTCACAACAAGTCACCAAATTCAAGAATGTCGGGAGAAAGACAAGGGCAAGATCAGTCGAGACATAGAAGTCACAGTATTAGTGCCTGAGCTACTAATAATCAACACTCCTTGAGTGACTCTGAGCCTGATGAGGCCAACATACTCAAATGTAAAAATGATGAATACCTTCTTGGGATGATGAAAACCATTATGAATTGAGAAAAAGAACAATACTTTCTCAAGCTGGCACAATAAGGAGCCCAAATTCCTCCTCAATACAGGGTTGAAGACATCATCACAAGAGAGGAAGAAACCCCTTTGACGCTAGTGACAAAATAACTACAAGCCTTGCAAACTGAGATGAAAGAGATGAAAAAGGAAAAAGAGAAAGAAATGATAAAATATTCTATGGACACCATTTGTCCGTTTCCTTTTGAAAAAGGCTTGTACTTACCTTTGTTCCCACGTGGAGTGAAAATCCCAAATTTTGACAAATGCGGTGGTCAATCTGATCTATAGGATCATATCTGGGAATTTTGTGCTCTATGTACATAATTTATGCATTAACAGACATATCTCATGCGTCTCTTTCCCCAGAGTCTAGGTGGCTAGGCCATGGAGTGGTTTTCAAAGCTACCCACTGGAATCAAAACTTTTAATGAAGTGATAAATCTTTTTTTACAATAGTATTCACATAACATACAACATCCCATGACAATGATCGATCTGTGTAACATAAAAAATAAAATGAGAGAGGATTTCCTAACTTTCATTCAGCGATGGAGGAGAGTCTTTTCTTGATATCCACATCTCATACTTGAATATGAGAAAAATGGATATGTTCACCAATGCGTTGCTATCTGAGTACAAATTCCCTATTCATATGCAAAATCTACCCACTTTTAACAAAATAGTGAAGAGTGCACTGAAAATAGAAGATGTGCTTGTCAAAAATGGAGAGGTCACCCTTTATAAGGAAAGAAAGTATGGTTCCAGTTCCAAAGACAAGAAAAAATACTGCAACAAAATAAAAAATGTGGTAAATGATGGAGGAGTTGATCATGTTGCTTTTGAATCAAACCTATCAATCCTCAACCTGAAGAGTAGTACAAAGGCCCTAAAAGTTGTTGAAGATACCGCTAAATCTCCTTCCAAAGGAATCAATAATCTCATGAAGGGGAAACCTTGGACCAAACATAAGCAAAACTTCACTCCTCTAGGTGAATCCTATGAATCAATGCTTAAGAGTCTTCTGGCAAATAAACTGCTCACATTGCCAGATAACTACAGACCATATGAACTAGAAGTCAAACCAAAATGGCGGAGTGATAATGAATAGTGTGAATTTCTTAGGAACAAGGGACACAAGAATGAGAACTGCACGAGGCTCAAACATGAGATCCAAGATCTCATTGACAACGGAACAATTGCAATTGGCAATCATGCCATGAATGCTGATCATAAAACATTAAAAACCCCTTACCTGAATATGAGAAAGGGGAAAGCTCTAAACAAGGTGCCAGAATTAAACACACATATAGCACCAATGATGATAATGTCATTCACATGCTTGAGCTAGTCTCTCCCGAGTATTGCAATGTCATCATTGTCAAGATAAAATAGAAAGAGTCTAGAGAATCTAATGCCATGACTCGCGCACATGCATAGGTCACCTTCAGAGGAGATGGACCCCTCTATGTCTAGTAATCAATCGCCAACATCCATACCTTCTACAAAAAATAGAAAACAAGTGGCCGTTCCTACGCTAAAGGTGTCAAAATCCAAACAACTTGTTTTGTCTCATACTGTTGACTACAACATTATTGAGCAACTATAAAGAATGAACACTTAGATATCAATCTTTGAATTGCTCAAAATATCTCTAGCTCATAGAGAGATTTTGGATAAATCCTTTTCAACTGCCAACGTCCCTAAGGACTTGGAATTGGATCAACTTCAATCCATGGTGAGTCACTTGACCTCACCTCACTATCTACCATTTTCAGAAGAAGATGATAATTATTTGAGTCACCCTCACAATCTCCCCTTGCACATCAAAGTTATGATCCACAAACATCGTATCAAATGAGTCTTATTAGGTGGAGGCACAGGGTTGAATATTTGTACTTACAAGCTGGTCGAACAACTAGGTTTCTCAGAATATGCCATTAATCCTAAAAAAAAAATAATAATAAAGGAATACAAGGAACATGAGAGAGTTCCAAAGGTATCATGACCCTACCTATCAGAGTGGGTCCTATCAAAAGAGAGGTCATATTTTAGGTGCTGGATCTTCCATTGGCATACAAAATTTTGTTGGGAAGACCATAGATCCATGAGATGTAGGCTATCCCATCTACTTATCACTAGTGCATCAAGTTCCCATTCAATGGTGTTGAAGTCACTATTCCTGCAGATACCAGCTATGCCTGCAATGCACTGAGATAATTGACTGACACTCTCATTCCACACAATAGAGAATCTTAGACTTTTGAGTTAGCCATGGAGTTGATGAAAGAAATGGAGAAGAAGCTAAAAATCAGAGACATTGGCATGGTTGGGTACATAGTGAAACCTGTGCTATTGCTGACATCTCTTCCTACATCACCCAGGTCTTATGGGAGACCTTCAGAAGAGATGAAACCATCAAAAACACCTTCAAAGGTAATATATGATGGTAGATTTATCTAGGAAACTATGCCACTGGAGGATGAAAATGAATAAAAATCCATCTTGGAATGGCTATATAGAGAACCCAAGGATAATGATGTGAAACATTGCAAGATCTCCTCAGCAAAAATATGGCAAGGGATATGTGTTAGAAAATAAATTCCACCAAGATAACTGAGAGGGGGGGGGGGGGGGGGGGAANGGGGGGGGGGTGAATAAGTTATCTGAATAATATAACTTTTATCAATCTTATTAAATCTGAAACATGTAAATAACAATAACAACAACCACAAAAAGATAACCATACACAATAACACCAGATTTGTTAACTAGGGAACCTCTTGATCAAAGAGTAAACTCCGGTGGGAATGATGCCCACAAAAAGATGTACTAATATAAAAATTCATTGTGAGAGGATGGACTCTATTAGGAGTCTATGAAATACATTCAGTACATATTAGTCCATGTTAGGATACTTTGAATCCCTGTTAAAAGATTCTAACCCTATTAGGAGTTGTGGAAGGTAGAAGGACCCATTATCCAAACAACTTCAAGGGAAAGACCAATGAACTCACTGTCCAACTAATCTCTGTATTATTTAGAATAGAATAATACCAAGTAAACTAAATTTTGAAACTCTATATCCTCTCTTCTTTGACCGTGCCTTTGCTGCACCAAATACTACCATATCTTAAATACTAGATCTGCCAACTTTGCTTCACATACAATCCTTTCAATACTGCTGCAAAATCATACATACATGCTTTCTCTCTATATAATCATCATTTATTCCATATGAAATCAAATAAACAATCTTTCCTTTATACCAAGCCCAGTACTTCACAATTGAGTTGGCCAATTAAACCTAAACAATTACGAAATGTAAAACAATACATGTTACATAATTACACAACACTGCCGGCTCACAAAATTAATAATTATTCACACGTGCAATCCCAGAATAAGAGGTCTTAGTCATATCACCTTCATACTATCTTCAAACTCTGCATAACTTTGACAAACAAAATTCCATACCAGTCAAAATATATAATCAAAACATCACAAACTATCTCTTAGAAACTCTGTCAAAATATGATCTTCAATAAATCTTGAATAAATGTCACCAACAATTGAATCTTCGTACATGCTCTTAACCACATCATCACGATACTATTTTAAATACGTTCTCAACTGCGCATAACCTCATCTATAATTCTCTATCTGTGTTAAGTCAATCTTTGTCTGCTATTCTTTCAATCTTCACTAAAACACTATGTTGATATCCAAACAATAAGTTGACATCAATGACAAACATAGTCACTAATGTAACATATGAAAACTCTGGTAATGCTAACGATTTCCCCCTTTGGCATTGATGAAAACATAGATGAAAAAAATCCAATGTTCCATGAATCCAAAAATCTGCTACTACTCTTATCTTCATCAAATCTTCTTCACCAAGTACTGTCTTCCTCATTATGTATACTTTTCCTCTTTTTCACTGTTTCCACTATTTTTCAACTTGTTTCTCCATTTGTTTTTCATGTATTATTTTCCCCCATTGACATCAATGACAAAAGGAATCACTATGTCAATCCAATACTAGCTTGAATGTCCAAAGACACTGTTGAAATTATCACTTACCAAGAGTCCTCCATGACCCAGCTCAAACACAAATACTCCCCCATAGAGGAAGCATCAACAACCAGTCCAAAAATAATATAGTTCTCTATGCCACTGGACTGATGCAACCACTGCATCACTGCTCAAAAGTAGGATGGGGCATAACCCCAAGCATATGTCTCAAATACTCAAATGTATCCTTGGGTAAAGGCTTTGTAAAAATATCTACTATCTGCTCTTTTGTACTAATATACTCAAGTCTAACTTCTTTCTCTACAAATTTCTCTCTTATAGCATGACACTTTATCTCTATATGCTTTGTCTTTGAATGTAATATTGGGTTCTTTGACATACTTACTGTACTTGTGTTATCACAGTGTATGCTAAAAGGTTCCTTAAATTCAATTCCAATATCCTTCAAAATTTGTTTCATCCACATTATTTGATTACATTTATTTGTTTCTGCTTCTGTTGTGCTCTGTGAGATACAATTCTATTTTTTACTTAGCCATGAAACCATTCTTCCTCCAAGAAAAAGTTCTCCACCGCTTGTACTCTTTTTATCATCTAGACTGCCTCCCTAATCAACATCTGTATATGCACATAGGGTAAAATCATTTGATATTTCATACCACAATCCATATTCAATTGTTCCTTTCAAATATCTGAATATCCTTTTCACTACTGCATAATGTGATTCTTTAGGATCAACTTGAAATCTTGCAACAATTCCAACTGCATTAGATATATCTGGTCTTGTATGAGTCAAATATTGCAATCCTCCAATCATGGATCTGTACTTTCTCTTTTCAACTTTAGGTGTTTCATCTTTGCTAGATAACTTGAGACTAGTAACCATAGGTGTACCAAAAGGATTACAATTTTCCATACCAAATCTTTGTAATAAGACTTTCAGATACTTATTTTGAGATAAGAAAACACCATCACTATTCTGCACAATCTGCAAACCTAAGAAAAATTTCATTTCTCCAATCATACTCATCTCAAATTATGTCTTCATTTCATCAGCAAACATATCACTTGCTTCATCTTCACCTCCAAAGATTATGTCATCAACAAAAATAACAACAGTCAATAAACCATTCTCAATTTATTTTAGATATAAGTTACTATCTACAGTTCCTTTAGCAAATACCAATTTTTCCAAATACTTATCCAACCTTCCATACCAGGTTCTGGGTGCCTGCTTCAATCCATATAATGCTTTGTTCAAATTACAAACCTTATCACCTTCCTGGGTCAAGGAAATCCATGAGGCTTCTCTATGTAAACTTCTTGTTCCAATTCACCATTCAAAAATGTTGACTTCACATCCATCTAGAATACTTTGAATTTCTTATTAGCTGCATAAGCCAAAAACATTCTTACTTCTTCAAGTCTTGCAATAGGTGCAAATGTTTCTTCATAGTCAATACCTTCTTGTTGTGAATATCCTTTACATACTAGTCTTTCTTTATTTCTTATAACTTTGCCTTGTTCATTCTTCTTGTTTCTGAATACCCATTTAGTTCCAATAATATTTTTGTCTTTAGGTCTAGGGACTAATTCCCATGTGTTATTCTTTTCAATATGATCTAATTCTTCCTTCATTGCATGAATCCAATGATCATCCTTACAAGATTTATAGGTAATTTTAGGTTCAATCTAAGAAATCAAACATAATTCTTCATGTACCTTATTTCTTGTCATAACTCTTCTGTCTCTGCTTCCAATAATCTTCTCTACAGGATGATTCTTTGTCAAATTCTTGTTTGGTGTTTCTGCTTCAACTCTTGCTTCAATTCTAGGTTCAGATCTAGGTTCAGATCTTTATTCTTCACTTTCTTCCTCATCATGAATCTCAATTTGCAAATCATTGTTAATCTCAAAAAATAATTCAACATTCTCTTGATTAGTTCTAGGATGACCTTCTTCTTCTGAGCCATAATCAAGTATTCTTTCCCGAATTCTGAAATTTTCACCCACTTTAACGTTTGTGCTCTCAACAATAGTTTTAGTTCTCTGATTAAAACATCAAAAGGCTTTGCTTTTCAATGAATATCCAAGAAATATACCTTCATCACTTCTAGGGTAAAACTTACCAATGTCATCATCTCTTTTAATATAACACTTGCTTCCAAAAAGTTCTGAAGTATTTTACTGATGGTGCATGTCCAAACCAAAATTCATAAAGAGTCTTATTTGTATATGCTCTAATTTGTACTTTATTCATTGTATATACTTCTATAGTCATTGGTTCCCTCCAAAATGTCTTTTCCACATCATTCTCAAACAACATAGCTCTTGCTGCTTCAGTTACAGACCTATTCCTTCTTTCTGCAATACCATTCTGCTCAGGTGTTCTAGGGGCTAAAAGTTGTCTCTTAATTCCATCCACTTCACAAAAGGTGTTAAAATCACTTGAAGTAAATTCTCCTCCTCTATCTGATCTTAAACATTTAATCTCCATTTCTGATTCAGTCTCAACTTTATTCTTAAGCAATCTAAGCTTCTCAAACAGTTATGATTTTTTTTAAGAAAAGATACCCACACCATTCTAGTGAAATCATCAACATGAATCATAAAATACGTTTCACCATTAAATCCTCTTGTTTAGGTAGGACCACTCAAATCGGTATCAACAATCTCCAACTTTGTTTCTATAGTGAACTTCTTGCTAGGAAAAGAACTTCTCTTCTGTTTCTCCATAACACATTCTTTGCATACCATGTTAGTAGGTTTCACAATCTTACGCAAATATCTCACTGCAAATGTAGTACTTGCTTTCACAATGTTATCAAAATTTATGTGACAAAATCTTTTATGCCATAACCAAAGTATCATCAATTTTAGCAATCAAACATGTCATCTCAGCAGGGTTCTACTGAAAAATATTACCTCTAGTTCTTGTACCTGTACCAACCATCTTACCATCCTTATCCTTGATACTACAAGTCTTTTCTGCAAACTATACCTGATAACCTTTTATCAAGTAACTGTCCAACAATCAAAATATTATGTCACAATCCATCCACAAAATAAATATCATTAGTATTAGTCTTTCCATCAAGTGTAATAGATCCAATTCCTTTTATACGACAAGGTGCATTGTTTCCAACTCTAACAATTCCTCCATCATAGTTGTTAAGCTTTACAAATTTATTCATATCACCAGTCATATGATGATAACAACCACTGTCTATGATCCAATCAATTTTATTTTCAACTTGGGACACTAAGGCTTTCTCTTCTCTAACTTCTTTTTTAGGACTTTTTTCTTTAATTGCAACAAATCCTATCTCATCACTTTCATTATCACCTTCACTCAAGACTTTCTCAATACTAGCTTCAAATTCTTCATCATTAGCATAATATCATTCTTTAGGTCTTCTAGGCTTAAATTTATTCTTGTATTTATTCAATCTCTTAGGACATTTAGATGGAAAATGACCATATTCTCGACAAGTCCAACATTTAAAATTTTTCTTACCTTCAGGTTCTCTCTTCACAAGTAGGGCAATTCCTTCTTCAACCTTTCTATCTTCTTCAGATTTAGATATGCCGATGCTCACATAGTCTCCATTAACATTAAAATTTATTGTAGAAGTAAGATGAACACTCAGTGTGCTAAAATCTATTTCAATTCTAGGCTATTCTCCAGATTGTTTCAAACTTATCTCTGTTGATTCCAATCTTCCAAGAAGAGTCTCTCTAGTGAATTTCTCAGTGCAAGGGATAACTTGTTCTATCATCCGCACTGGCTACTTGAATGTTGGGGTCAAGGTTTTCAAAATATTCCATATAATCTCATCTTCATCTTTATTTCCTTCACAAGCTTTAATACCTGCAACAATCTCTGATATTCTACCAATATAATTTCTAACTGATTCATCTTCCATAATTTTTGCTTCTTGAAATGCACATATCCAATTTTGTAATCTGATTCTCTTAGAATTCCTATCACATTCAAAAGTATATTCCAAAGATAACTAAATTTCATGAGCTGTTCTTAAAGTTTTTTACCTGATTGTAGTCATTCTCAGGAAGTGTTGAAAAAAGTGCTTCTCTGGTGAGTATGTTACACATGAATAGATCTCTCTTAGTTCGAGTACATTCCTCTATCTTACCTTCTTCAATGATTTTTTTCACATTCTTAGTAATCAACCAATATCTTGTACCTAAACATAACAAGTGTGTCTTTATCTTCTCTTTCCAGCTATAATAACTAACTTCATCAAACTTAGGACTTTCTTTTCTGAAATGAGTCACCATTGATCTCCTTAAGCTATTAAAATTTTCCATCAAGGACCTGATGCTCTGATACCAATTGTTAGAAAGTAAAGTCCACCAAGATAACTTAGAGGGGGGGGGGGGGGGGGGGCGGGGGGNGTGTGGGGCGGGGTGAATCAATTATCTGAATAATATAAATTTTATCAATCTTATTAAATCTAAAATATGTAAATAACAATAACAAAAACAACAAAAAGATAACCATACACAATAACACCAGATTTGTTAACTAGGGAACCTCTTGATTAAAGATTAAACCCCCGTGGGAATGATGCCCACAAAAAGATGTACTAATATAAAAATTCCTTGTGAGTGGATGGAATTTGTTAGGAGTCTATGAAATATATTCAGTACATATCAGTCCCTGTAAGGAGGCTTTGAATACTTGTTAAAACATTCTAACCCTGTTAGGAGTTGTGGAAGGCAGAAGGAACCACTGTCCAAACAACTTCAAGGGAAAGACCACTGAACCCACTATCCAAATAATATTTTTATTATTCAAAACAAAATAATACCAAGTAAACTGAATTCTAAAACTCTATATCCTCTCTTCTCTGACCGTGCCTCTACTGCACCAAATACTACCAGATCTCAAATACCAGATCTGCCAACTTCGCTTCACATACAATCCTTTCAATACTGCTAAAAAATCACACATACATTCTTTCTCTCTATATCATCATCCTTCATTCCATATGAAATCAAATAAAAAATCTTTCCTTTATACCATGCCCAATACTTCACAATTGAGTTGGCCAACTAAGCCTAAACAATTACAAAATATAAAACAATACACGTTACATAATTACACAACATTATAGACTCAAAAACTTAATATTTCTTCACATGTGTGATCCCAGACTAAGAGGTATTAGTCAAATTACCTTCACACTATCTTCAAACTATGCATAACTTTGGAAAACCAAATTCCATACTAGTCAAAATATATAATCAAAACATCGCAAACTGTCTCTCAAAAACTCTGTCATAATATGATCTTCAATAAATCTCGAATAAATATCACCAAAAATTGAATCTCCACATGTGCTCTTAACCACATCATCATGATAAAATATAAAATATGTTCTCAACTGCGCATAACCTCATCTACAATTGTCTGTCTGTGCTAACTCAATCTTTGTTTGCTATTCTTTCAATCTTCACTAAAACACTATGTTGATATCCAAACAGTATGTTGAGATCAAGACAAACATAGTCACTAATGTAACATATGACAACTCCAGTAATGCTAACAATATGAACTAGTTTGAAAAATGGATTATCCAGGGAAAGGTTGTATAGGATGTAATCAAAATGGACTAGTGGAATCCATTTATCTCAAGCACAAAAGTTCTAGGGACACAACTGGCCTAGGTTTCTTATCAACAGAAGAAAGGAGAAAGAACAAAACACCCCCTACAAGTGGGATGACTCTGATGAGGAAGAGGAGTATTCCTCCAAGTATCTAGTCTCTTCTTAATATGGACTAAAGATAAAGTCTTAGAGGAACAACCAATGGTTCTTGATCACACAGAAGCTTCGACCTCCCACCAAAGTCCCGAGGGAGAAGAAGAGGACATAACTATCATAGAATTTTTGGGGAGGAATCACCCTAATTGGGGTCAATGGGTAGAATTCACTCATTTGTTAGATATGGTGGCCCAAGATGAAACAAACTCTCATGAGTATGAGTTTGATAGTAATATGAAGAAACCCAAAATAAGGAGATTGATACAGTGTAACAATATGTGACCCCACTCAAGGTAGGTGAAGGCTCAGAGACTAGGTCTGAAAATTTAGATTCTCAAATCCTTGACATGGGCTTTGATGATGTCGTTAGGGCTCTTACCAATTTAAACATGTCTATACAGGGTACTACTCTAGGACTCTACTTAATAGTCCAAGTCTGTGATGAACATATCATGAACACCCTTGAACTTGTCAAACCCTTACCACTCATGCATCCCAAACTCATTGAATGGAGTTTACAAGAACAACCCATGAACATACCCACATTCCCCAATGAGTATGCATTATCTTGTTACCTTAATGTTGTTGAACCAGTCACCTCTTCCACCAGTGAACCAAGCGTGAACATGAATGAAGCAGATATCAAATATCTCAGTCAGAAAATCAAAATAAAAAGAAAAAAAATGTTGTGAAGGAGAAAACCACATTTTTGCAATTTCAGAACATAAAATAGTAAAAAGTAAAGACACATCCAATGGTGAAAACCTCTCTGAGGCGCCGAAGGATGGGGTACTTGATATCTTGCCTAGTCACTTTTAGGAATGATCACTAGTGTTGATTAAGCCAACACAACCTGTGAACACCACAACATCAGAACATCCACACATAATCTACTTGGGACAATCCCTATCCATACAGGAAATAAAAGAGTTCACTAAATTATTTTAAAAAAATTAAATCAACTTTGCATGGACTTACTCGAATATGCCAAGATTGGATCTGGATCTTATAATGCACCATATTTCAATTGCACATGGATTCAAACTAATGAAACAAAAAATTTAGAAAGATACATCCTCATGTCACTCTACTAGTGAAACAGAGTTGGAGAAATTTATCAAAGTGGGGTTCATTAGAGCCATTGATTATGCAGAATAGATCTCAAACATTGTGCCTGTGTCAAAATCAGACAAGTCCATCTGGGTGTGTACTGACTTCAAATATCTCAACATAGTTTATCCGAAGGATGACTTTCCTCTCCCCAATATCAATATGATTGTTGATATGATAAATAGGTATGAGATGTACTCCTTAATTGATGGCTTCTCAGGATATAATCATATCAAAACTGCTCCCAAGGATCAAGAGAAGTCCATGTTCATATGTTCTTGGGGGCCCTTCTATTGGAATGTCATGCCATTCAGATTGAAAAATGAAGGTGCCACCTACCATAGAGTAGTAACACCAATCTTCCATGATACGATGCATAAAAAAATAGAGGACTATGTGGAAGATACTCTTGTCAAGACCATGAAAAGATCCACACATTTACAAGATCTGGGAAAGATCCTAGACAAGATGGAGCAGTTCAGGATCAGGTTGAACCCAAAGAAATGCAAATTTTACGTAACATCTAGTAAACTATTGGGATACATTGTCTTAGTAAAAGGCATCAAGGTATATCCAACAAAGGTTCAATCAATCATGGAGATGAAACTACCCAATAAAATTAGTCAAATGAGAATGCTTCAAGGAAGGATTCAATCTATCAGAAGGTTCATCTTGCAACTGGCTAATAAGGCACAACCATTTACCAAAACTCTATGAAAGGGAGTGACTTATCAATGGGATGAGGAATGTAACAAGAACTTCAACTAGATCAAATAGTATTTGGAAAATCCACCAGTGTTGATGCCTCCTATACATGAAAAACCATTGATTTTGTACATCTTAGCTACCATAACGTCATTGGGGGCACTCCTTGTACAAGAAGATGAGAACAAAAAGGAATGATATATGTTGGAATAATGATACATTTGGCATCAGTGAATGCACTTAGTGAAAACACTTATCTGGTTTTGAATGCTTACCGAGCTTATCACTCAGCCCACAGCCTATACCGAGCATTCAGTAAAGCTCACCGATCAAACAGTTTAAACCGAGCAGTAAGGCAGTCACCGAGCACATAAGAAGAATAGAAGTTACCGAGCAGAAGGTAGTCACCGAGTCATCAGTTGAAGATAACCGAGAAGTCAGTTTCTACCGAGTCACCAGTGGTTACCGAGTGACAATGTATTTACCGAGTCACTACAGCTACCGAGTTCCAAGCTACACTACGGGACTAGTATGGACCGAGCTTCTACTCTTACCAAGAGCATGACGATGCCGAGTACAGTAGTGGATGCCAAGTATCAGAAGATCACCGAGCCAGCTTGAGGAACCTAGCTTCTACCGACTCAGTAATACTTTGTTCACCTATGTAAGGC
>MU227459.1:115196-174391 GCA_018584345.1 Thuja plicata | reverse complement strand
ATCCCCACCCCAGTTTTACTTTCTATTTGGAAGGTTTCTGGGTTACCAATCTTTGTGTTATGTGTTATGAATGTTTACATTTTCATGGTTGCAGTAGATTAGATAAATGAATGGTTAAAGAATATAAAAGTGCAGAAATGTATTAAAAGATTTAAGTGTTACTGATTCACCCCTCCCCTCTCAGTAACTCTGTTAATCCTGAATATTTCCAACAGATATATATACTATATAAGTAGAAAATTGGTCTCATATGAGATGAACTATTCAGTGATTGAGAAGGCTTTCCTGACAATTGTGTTCGCATCTAAAAAATTGAGACATTATATGTTGGCACACTCTATAAGTTTGGTTGCAAAAATTGACCCACTAAAGCACCTCTTGAGTAAAGCTACCTTAACTGGCACGTTAGCTAAATGGGTCATGCTCCTTAGTGAGTTCAACATTGAATATGTTGAAAATAAGGAAATCAAAGAGAAACCTATTGCAGATCAATTGGTTGAAGCTCCACTACAAGATGACCAACCCATCAATGTTGAGTTTCCAACTAGATCTATATTGCACATCACTCATCAATCCTGGAAGATGTTCTTTGATGACTCTTTCACACAACAAGGTTCAAGTGAAGGCATGTTGTTCATAAATCCTTAGAGCTACTCCATTCCTAAGGTGTACAAGATATTGTTCCCTTGTACAAACAACATAGCCAAATACGAAGCTTTGGTAAATGGAATCAAATTGGTTATTGAATAGAATATTTATGAGTTGCACATTCTTGGTGACTCCCAACTGGTGATCAACCAAATCAATGATGTCTATCAGAAAAATGATGATTAAATCATACCTTAGAAGAGAATGCTTGGTGATTTCAAGAAATACTTCACCTTTATCACATTTCAAAAAATACCGAGGATACAAAACAGAGAGGCTGATGTAATGGCTACACTGGCTTCTTCACAACAACAATAAGAAGACTTCTATTATGAGTTCCCGTTGGAAGAACTTCATTTCTTAGCTTATAATTCCCTTGAATCCTACATGATTTTTTTTACCCAAATTTCCTATCCTATGAAATTTTGGCTACAAGTGGAGTAAATGAGGCTCCCACAAGGGTAGAGCCCAGCTTGTATGGTTTCTATCATGGCTCCTGGTCATTTTATTTCTCTCTACTTGTTTTCTAGGTCTGGTTTTAGCCTTGTTTATATCCTGAAAACCCTCCATGGCTTTAAAACCCTATGAATTATAGATAAACCCTAAGTTCTTGGTGGCCCACTCTAATTCTTCATTACCTTTTCCATGCCACTTAAGTTCTTATTTTTTCACATGCGCTTTAACATCTCCTTATTTATCTCTTAGTTGCATAACCTAAAAGGAATATTCTTTTTATTCAGTGACTTGGAGATTGCCTTAGTCGCGTGATCTTGCAAAAAAATAGAATATGCTCTTTTCCTCAGGAGACTTAACACAGACCATTGATGCAATTTCAGATCGCGTGGATGGCATGAGATCTAAAATTAAACCCCATGGTTATGTCTTCATTCCATGACTTAGAGACTTAGTTTAGTTGCGTAATCTCTAAATAAACTCAGAGTTAAAGTCTGGTTTGTTTTTTCCTTCAATCGCATCATCTCTGGATAGATTTAGGGTTAAGTTATTTCTTGTGAGACTTAACGCAAGCTATTGATCTTGTTCTGGTCTTGTGGATGAATTGAAATCTCATGATAAAATTTGGGGTTACAAAATGATCTCGCGACTTTGGGTATTCTTTCAGTTGCTGAATCTCCAGATAGACCAAGGTTAAAGTTTAAGTCAGGTAAAGTTGAAGATGGGTCCGCCAAGTTGAAATTGTGATCATTGATCATGTTCTAAATCTTATGGCTTGCGCTAAGTCTTTGAATGAAACCATGGTTAGGCCAGATACTTAGAGACTCAAAGATACACTCAGTCGCGTGATCTTGAAATGAATCAGAGCTACAGTAAATTTAAGGTCAAGTTATGAGCTGAGGCATTGATTGTGTTTTGATATGGTGGTTCTCTCGTAATCTCAAAATGAAATGGAATATTCTTTTATGGTATGGAGATTAAGTGCATATTGTTGATCTTGGGTCTGATCTTGCAGTTCTCATGAAGTCTTGCAATAAACTCAGAGTTAAAGAGATGACCTAACAACTTGGAGACATAAAGGACTTCAGATACCAGTGTTAAAGATGAGTTAAAGGCAAGTTAAGGATAAGGTTAGAAATAAGGGTAATCTTCAAGCAAGTCCCATTTTATCAAATGGTAGGTGTAAAGCCTCAATGTAAAGATGCTCAAAATATATCCATTAAGGTAGCACACCTTGAAGACATGTGTCCATGGCGGGCCAGGATGAGTAAAGCAGAACTAAAGTTAAAGACTGATCAAGTTAAGCTTGATCGGATGGGCTGAGCAAAGCCTCAATGAAGAAGTGATCGAAATCTAATGATCAAGGCATTGCACCAAGGTGACATCTGGCATGGATTATGTCATGGGTGCTGAGTCAAAATAGAGTAGTAAAGACAAGATAAAGACACAATAAGTAAGGAAGATCTGACAGTGGGCGTAAAGGCTTGATAATAAAGATGAAGATGTTTAATCTTTGAGGCATTGCACCTGAATGCCACATGTTTAGGATTGGATATGAACTTGAGGTCATCGATAATGATAGATATAGATCAACGGTTGTGTTTTAAATAAGAAGTCAGGTCATTTTATGAGCCGTTGATATAGACATCTATGCCACCTATGACTGTTATAAAAAGATATTTAAATATTCAAATATGATTTGAGAGACTCAAGGCGGTGATGACAAAGACAAAGTCCTAGACAACAGAGGTGGATCGAGCCAACTTATATGATCAAATTTATGGTGATGGGAGATGTATTCATGACTGTATCTGATCTTTTGAGATATCTTCCAAGTGCATTGATGAGCAAACTTGACCATTTTAGGGTTTGTGCATTGTTTATTGGATATCTATTGTAACCCTAATTCTTCCCTAACTGATCAGATGGATTGAATCCTGAGCCTATGTGCTAGGGGAGGTTGTATATAAGTAGTTTTAGAAGCTTTTGTAGAGAGGTATTTCAGCTTATGCAAGACTTTCTGTGGCATTTTCTCTGCCCTCTGGTTTTCATCTGTTTGTAATTTCTCATTGGAATTCAAATTATGCAAAGGATTTTTGTGATATTTTCTCTATTCTTGGGCCTTCTTGTCTGTATTTATCTTATCTAAAGCATAATATAGTGGCTAATATTAGAGAAATCCTAGAGTTCTTGAGCCCTCTTTCTTTCTACATCTTTGTGCACTACTACAAATTATTTGATTTAGATGATCTTGTGGATATTGTTCAATCCCCTGTCATTTTGTCTCATTTTTGTGCCTATTTGTCAGAGTGGATGTCTATTTTCAGGTCATAGTCCATGTTTATTCCATTGAATATGCTATTGTTTGTGAAATCTCCTCTTTCACTGGACAACCTCTCTTCATTTCAGACCTCTCCATGAAATACTTATGCAAACCTATTCAGAAAGTTGTGCTCTGCTAGATTCGGGAATTTCATGCTAGTTTTGGTAATTATGTTATGATTCATGTTACCTTCGATATATCACTAGTAGGATAATTTTATTTTCATTCATTTCCCTTCATTTCTCCCTTTATCCCTTTTCCTCCCAAGTTTACTTTCAAGTTCAAAAGAAGATAAAGTGATTATCCAAGAGGAACAAACGTAGAATCTGGAGGCTTCACTTCAGTTAGCAGAGGTCCACAACCTAGAAGTGATTCCCATGTTATACTAGATTGTTAGGCTCAAGTGCTTAGTAGGGTGCAAAATTTAGTGTATAACAATTCTGGCACGCCCAGTGGGACAAAAAAAACAATTTCATATTTCAAGACTATGTCATCTTTGATATGCTGATTACATAGTACTGACCTAAAGAGGTTTCTCTTCAAAGCATGTCTAGAGACTCAATTGGTGTTAAGAACAAGAAGACCCAGTCCTAATAAAGCTTATCAGAAACACTGATCCCTATTATGGCAAGATAATTTGCATTTGTACCCTTTAATCAGGGTAGTCCATTAAATTTTTCCCAACACCGTAATGTGCCTCTAGAAGCACTAAAAAGTATACCTTATTTCACAGGTGAAATCCAAATAAAAACTTGTGAGCACATAAAAGATGTTGCTACCATCTGTAGTATACATAATATCATTGAAGAATATGTGGCCACAAAGTTGTTGGTAGCCTCCTTTAAGGGTAAAGCCTTGGAGTGGTTTAGAGCTCTCACAGTTGGCTCCATTAATTCATAGGATAGGATTGGAGAACTCCTTAACCAATACTCTAAGGATAAATTAGACTCTTTATCTCTAGTAGAGCAACTCCAAATCATCAAGAGAGCCCCTCAAGAATAGATGACAGATTTTAATGGCAGATTTCTCAAGACATGGAATATGATTCCTGTTAATATAAGACCTTCAGTAGATTGTGCTTTTGTATTTTTCTTAAAAAGCTTGAATAGCGATATATATGTCATGATTCAGTCTTTGGGAGGTACTTCATTACCCTGGGCTTTTGATATAGATGTTAAGGCAGAAAATTATCTAATTCAGGCTGGTATGATAACCCCAAGGCCACCCATGCCCATCTCTTATATTATTCAACCCAACATGCCTCTGCAAATTCCTCCATTCAACCCCATACCCACTATTATAACACCTCAAGCTAGTTCTAGCGATGAGGGATTAAGAGCAGTTTTTTCCCAAGAAATTCAAACAATGAAAGGTGATCATCAAGAAATAAATAGCTTATTACAAAGTGGTCAACAAGAAATGAAAGAATTTTTCCAAACTCTAACCAAAGAGTTGACCAATATAAGAAGGCAGAATCAGAAAGTTAGAACACCTCTTCAACAGCAAAAGCAAGGTTCTAACAAGCAATACCAAGCTCAAGGACAATCCTATTAGCAAAGAAGACAACAATATCAAGAAAATTATCAAGGTTAAAATTTTTTTTGGTAAAGAGGCCATTTCATCCCTATAATCCAGTCAAGAAGATGGTCCCAACACAAAGCACCCGAGCAGCTGGCTATCACTCAAACCCATTCTTTGGAAAGGAAACTCCAAATTATTCACCTATTTTCATGAACTATGAGTTTTGTGCTGGAGAAAAGTCGGAGGTGATGCAACAAGAGGTAGTATCTTGTCAAGCATGTCTCCCTAAGATGGAATTGCAACAAGCTATTGGGGAAGGTCATCAAAGAGAGCTGGTAACAAAGGAGAAATGGTTGAAGGATAGGGTCCTCAATTTCACAAGCTTAAAAAAGGTATGACTTCTATGTCTCCATCTAAATCCTCTAATTTTAGCTTCCCAAGTTTTAGAAGTAGTCATTCCTTCCAAGAGCCTATACTTGAGGAGTTTTAGCCCACCACTCTGCAAGGGTAGTTCTTTCAATACATTTTTTTATCCCAAGAGACCCCTCTGGTCTCTCAAGATACTAAGCTACCATGGCAACTTTCACAGACTCTACCTCCTGGCTATTAGATGCCAAGTCTTTTCAAGGATACTAGTCAAGCATCAGAGAAAGGACTTATGGTGGATGAGCTTTCATGTGATGAAGAGGAGAGAAAATTAGAGGTTTTAGTGTTGAGTAATGACTGTGATAGGTTGGGACATCAAGGTGAAGAAATGGAGATTGATGCTCAACCTGAGCTCTTGGTTGATTTATTTGATGAGCTTCCCCTTTTTCTTGAAAGAGAGGAAGACATGCCACTACCTATGGCTGAAGGTCAATTAGGACAGGAGGATCACCATCAGCAAGGTAGTAATAAAGAGGAAGATTCCATGTCTTTTTTGGATGAGATGCCTAGTTTTGTTGAACATGATGAGGAAGACATGGTCATGACCACATATGCAATTTTGCAATAGCTGGAGGGCATAGGCCATTATGATGAAAAACCAACTCATGAGCTTGCAATCAAAGAGGAAAGCTACCAATATGTAGAAG
Source organism: Thuja plicata (assembly GCA_018584345.1). Taxonomy (NCBI): domain Eukaryota; kingdom Viridiplantae; phylum Streptophyta; class Pinopsida; order Cupressales; family Cupressaceae; genus Thuja; species Thuja plicata. The sequence goes on along the minus strand of MU227459.1, from coordinate 168,373 downwards.
ATAGCCAAATCATTGGAAAACATTATTTGGAGAGCATCATAAAGGATGTGTGTATGGAGCTTGATGATTGTAAACTAGTTTTTCCTAAAGAACTTTAGGATTTGGACAGTTTTGAAGATCTCTCTGCTTTCTTTATTGAGGATAAAGATCCTCTGACAATGGATAATGAGTTGATGAGATTTCTTGTGTTGAAAATTAAATCTCAAGATTTGAATTCAAATCATAAGAAGATGATCACCAAAGAGAGCTCCAAGTATGTCATCTCAAGAGGCTACCCCATTAGATACTTGTCCCAGAAAGAGTTTAATGAAGCATCCTCATATGATCCATTTAAGGTGAGTAAGCTTGATCCCATTTTTCAAGAGGCAATCCAATATTTTTAGACATACTTTTATATGCCTCATGTCTTATCAGCTATCCTTATGCATCCAATGAAAAATATATTAATAATGAAGGGTAGCTATTTTAGCATTCCAGTGAATGGTTTTGTTTGACCAGTTTCTGTACTGGTTAGTTTAGGTTAGGTTATTTTTTCCCTGCTTTCCTCCAAGTGCTTGTGCACATTTAGTTTGTTTTTGCTTGTATATAGATCTTTCCCTATTTTGGCTATAGTTCCTCCTCCTGGTTTCAATCCTCCTGCCTCCCAGAGATTTTTTGTGCTAATGCAGAGTCCTATGCCCAATGGAATGTCATAAGGCCACTAGTTATATATGTCTAGCAGGCTGACATTCAACAGAAATCACCAAAAATGTTACCCAAATTTCCTATCCTATGCAATTTTGGCTACAAGTGGAGTAAATGAGGCTCCCAAAAGGGTAGAGCCCAGCTTGTATAGTTTCTATCATGGCTCCTGGTCTTTTTCTTTCTCTCTGCATGTTTTCTAGGTCTGGTTTTAGCCTTGTTTATATCTTGAAAACCCTCCATGGATTTAAAACCCTATGAATCTGAGATAAACCCTAAGTCCTTGGTGGCCCAGTCCAATTATTCATTACCTTTTCCATGCCACTTAAGTTTTTTTCATGTGTGCTTTAACATCTCCTTAGTTATCTCTTAGTCGCGCAACCTAGAAGGAACATTCTTTTTATTTAGCGACTTGGAGATTGCCTTAATCGCATGATCTCGCAAGGAAATGTAATATGATCTTTCCTTCAGGAGACTTAATGTGGGCCATTGATGCAGTTTCAGATCACGTGGATGGCATGAGATCTCAGATTAAACCCTGAGGTTATGTCTTCATTCCATGACTTAGAGACTTAGTTTAGTCGTGTAATCTCTAAATGAACTCAGAGTTAAAGTCTGGTTTGTTTTTTCCTTCAGTCACGTGATCTATGGATGAATTTAAGGTTAAGTTATTTCTTGTGAGACTTAACATGAGTCATTGATATTATGGATGACATGAAATTTCAAGATAAACTTTGGGGTTACAAAATGATCTCGCAACTTTGGGTATTCTTTTAGTCATTGAATCTCCAGATAGACCAAGGTTAAATTTTAAGTTGGGTAAAGTTGAAGATGGGTCCGCCAAGTTGAAATTATGATCGTCGATCATGTTCTAAATCTTATGGCTTGTGCTAAGTCTTTGAATGAAACCATGGTTAGGATAGATACTTAGAGACTCAAAGATACACTCAGTCACATGATCTTGGAATGAATCAGAGTTCCAGTAAAGTTAAGGTCGAGTTATGATTTGAGCCGTCGATCATGTTTTGATCTTGTGGTTCTCTCATAATCTCGCAATGAAATGGAATATTCTTCTATGGTCTCAAGATTAAGCGTAGATTATTGATCTTGGGTCCAATCTTGTGGTTCTCATGAAGTCTCGCAATAAACTCAGAGTTAAACAGATGATCTAGTGACTTGGAGACATAAAGGACTTCAAATACCAAGGTTAAATATGAGTCAAAGGCAAGTTAAGGCTAAGGTCAGAACTAAGGGTAATATTTGAGCAAGTCCCATTTGATTGAATGGTAGGCGTAAAGCCTCAATGAAAAGATGCTTAAAATCTATCCATTAAGGCATCACACCTTGAAGACACATGTCCATGGCGGGCTAGGCTGATCAAAGTAGAACTAAAGTTAAAGACCAATCAAGTTAAGTTTGATCGGAAAAACTTTGCAAAGCCTCAATAAAGAAGTGATCAAAATCTAATGATTAAGGCATTGTGCCAAGGTGACATCTAACATGGATGAAATCATGGGTTCTGAGTCAAAATAGAGCAGTAAAGACAAGATAAAGACACAAAAAGTAAGGAAGATCCAATGGTGGGTATAAAGGCTTGATAATAAAGATGAAGATGTTTAATCATTGAGGCATTGTGCCTATATGCCATGTGTTTAGGATTGGATCTGAACTTGAATTCATAGATAAAGATAAAGATAGATCAACGGTTGTGTTTTAAACAAGAATTCATGTCATTTTCTAAGCTGTTGATACAAACATCTGTGCCACCTATGAATGTTATAAACATATATTCAAATATTCAAATATGATTTTAGAGGCTCAAGGCGGTGGTGATAAAGATAAAGTCTCAGAAAAGAGAGGTGGGTTGAGCCAAATTCTCTAATAGAATTTATGGTGATGGGACATGTATTCATGACTGTATTTGATCTTCTAAGGTATTTCCCAAATGCATTGATGAGAAAACATGACTATTTTAGGGTTTTTGTATTGTCTATTGGATATCTATTATAACCCTAATTTTGCCCTAACTGATTAGATGGATTGACTCTCGAGCCTGTGTGCTAGGGGAGGTTGTATATAAGTAGTTTTAGAAGCTTTTGTAGCTAGGTTTTTTAGCTTATGCAAGACTTTTGTGGCATTTTCTCCGCCCTTAAGTTTTCATCTGTTTGTAATTTCTCATTGGAATTCAGATTATACAAAGGCTTTTTGTGATATTTTCTCTATCCCTGGGCCTTCTTATCTATATTTCTCTTATCTGAAGCATAATATAGTGGCTTATATTAGATAAATCATGGAGTTCTTGATCCCTCTTTCTTTGTGAATCTTTATGCACTACTACAAATGATTTGATTTAGATGATCTTGTGGATATTGTTCATTCCCCTATCATTTTGTCTCATTTTTGTGCCTATTTGGTAGAGTGGATGTCTGTTTGTAGGTCATAGTATGTCTCTATTCCATTGAATATGCTATTGTTTGTGAAATATTCTCTTTCCCTAGACAACCTCTTTTAATTTCAGACCTCTCTTTGAAATACTTATGCAAACCTATTCAAAAAGTTGTGCTCTGCTAGATTCAAGAATTTCATGCTAGTTTTGGTAATTATGTTATCATTCATATTACCTTCGGTGCATCACCTAGTAGGTTAAATTTTATTTTTAGTATTTCCCTTCAGTTATCCTTCTATCCCTTTTCCTTCCAAATTTACTTTCATGTTTAAAGAGAAAAACAGGTGATTATCCAAGAGGAACCAACCTAGAATCTAGAGGCTTCACTTTAGTTAGCAGAGGTCCCACAACCTAGAAGTGATTCCCATGTTATACTAGATTGTTAGGCTCAAGCACTTAACAGGGTGCAAAATTTAGTTTATAACAATCTATTCTGTCACAAGGTAGGCATCATCTCACTATCAACATGTTTACGCCTACCTATGCCATCAGTTCATTCATGATGTGCTAACCCGTAATGAAAAATGACACCTAATCCACAATGCCCCAGGATATGTTCTCATAGCGAATGAATTATATAGACAAGGATTAGATGGTAATTTTCTTAGGTGTCTAGAAAAGGAAGAGTCCAAACATGTGTTATTTGAGGTCCATAATGGTATTTTTGGTTCTCACTCTAATGGTCTTACTCTAGCTCAAAAACATCTAAGAGCTAGTTACTATTGGACAAACATGGAGAAGGAAGGAATTTGATATTCTAAGACATGTAAGAAATGTTAGCTACATGGAAATATTATACATGCTCCAACCAGGGAGCTTATTCCTTTTATCACACATTGACCCTTTCAGCAATGGGCATTTGACCTCATCGAACAGATATATCCATCCTCTTCAAATGAACACAAGTTCATAATAACAACCACACAATATTTCACCAAGTGGGTTGAAGTAGGCCCACTCACCAAAGAAACTAGACAAAAAGTGGACCTATTCATTTTGAACCACATAATCTATCGATATGGTATTCCTTCATCTATTATAAATGACAATGGAGGGTAGTTTAATAACAGTAATATAAACGAACTCTGTGATAAGTTAAAATCAAACAACATTATTCTTCCACCTGCTACCCACAAGGAAATGGGAAAGCTAAGGCCTCAAACAAGAATCTGCTAAAAATCTTACATCATACCATGAACAAGTCTAGAAAGGATTGGCATTTGTAGATTAATCCTAAACTATGGGCCTACAAAACAAGCATCATAATGCCTACGGGGGCAACACCCTTTTCTCTAGTATATGGATCAGCAACAATCTTACCCATAGAAGTAGAAATTCCATTTATGAGGGTTTCTCTACATAGACTGATCACAGATGAAGATTGCAGAGTCTCGAGACTACAAGACCTAGAAGTACTAGATGAGCGTCAGTAAGTGGCGTTTGATCACCTCAAAGCATATCACGAGAGAATGTCAAGAGGATACAATAAAAAGGTAAAACCAAGAGAACTTCAGGTTGGTGACCTAGTGTTGAGAGAAAATCCCCACAATCAATCACATCGAGAGCAAAAGGGGAAGTTTTAACCCAATTTGATGGGTCCCTATATCATTACTGCAAAATTAAGCTCTGGAGCCTATCGACTCCCTACACCGAAAGGGGAACAACTCATGGAGCTCATCAACACTCTCCACTTGAATAATTTCTACACTTGAGCATTCTCAGTGTCCAACAACATGTACATATCTATATGGTCCTAAAAAAAGATAGAAAATTTGAAAAATGTCCTGAAGAAAAGCTAAAACTTGGAAAAAGTTATGAAAAAATGATCATCTTGGTGAAAACCTAGCAATAGGCACCTTGATGAATAAACAAAAAAATACAAAATAAATAAAAATACAAAAAAAATGAAAAAGAATAAAAAAGTGCCTCAGTGAAAACCTGGTAAACAGACACCTTGGTAGAAAAAATAGAATCTCTGCCAAGTAGGTGAAAACCTGGTAAATAGGTGCCTCTTGTACTCAAGTGCTCCATCTATCAATACTAGTCTTGGAATCCCTTCACTTCAAGTTTGTGCGTAGCCTTTAGTCACTTTTGTGACACTTTGGTTCTTTTTAAAATCCTTGTGGCTTGAAATCAATCCATAGTCATAGTATAGGAGAAATCAAATCAACTTTGTCCCAGTAGTTTGAGTCAAGTAAGTCATCTTGAATTGGAGTTTTCTACTAGGGGGTAAAGGCCCCAAGTTGATCAATCGATAAACCAAAATAGAGTCAATATTTTGGTCATTCCTGAATGGCAGTTTACCATTGACGCAACAATATTTCTCAACACTCTAATCAATAGTGTTTCTTAACAATACCTATTTGGATACATTTGTATTTCTCAACACACATTGGATAATGCAATGCAAACTTTAACAATGGATTAATAACAAGAAAACACTATGTACTCACAAGCATGATGGTGTTTCTCAACACCCTACATAGACAAATGCAAAATGATAACAATTTTTTTTGAAGACATGTTGAAATTTTCTTGGATGTTGTTTGTTATCAATGATTTTCATTGATCATTTCTTTGATTGCTTCTTGTTGGTGTGGTCCTAATGATCTGACAACATCAAGTAAATTGGGTGTCTGTGATGAGAGATTCTACATCAAGGTAGAAAAGCCTCACATACCTCGAATCCATTTAATTGCACGCCAACGTGATGTCAGAACTGTCTCCTTGACTATTATTAATCTATCTATTTATGCAAGATTGCACTCATGGTTATCTCACCTTTGTATGCCTTGATACTGGTGTACCCTTGCAACATCAACTAGAAACAATGTTTAGGTCATCTTGGCTTTTGTGCCTCAGTGCTTACATTGGTTTCCCACATTTTATCTGATGAAAGTCACACTCATATTTTTATAGCCGCAGTGGCACCAATAAAGGTTTTATTGACTCCAATGTTCCAAATTCTCAATGATGAAAATTTTCAATCTCAAACCCAGTAACTAAGTCCTATATATATATATATATATATATATATATATATATATATATATATATATATATATATATATCCAATGTGGGATATGAAGCTCAATTCAATCAATCTTCCTAGTGCTAAGTAGTCAAGCTGCGTGTTGAATATAGAGACATGATCGAGTACCTGTGTTGACAACAACAATTTCATACAAGAAATGTTAGAAGCATTGCACATCACATCCATTGCATTGTATATCATATATCTAATCATATTGAACATTTCACATTGCATATTCATTGCATAATTAAGTTGCATCCATATACACATATTGACTTCTGATGCTGACCATATGGGAGTACCATGTGTTTTCCTTCTTTCTTCCTCCATTGCCAGTTTCATTTCCATTTTTTTTGGCTTCCTTAAACACAATCACCGGTATGTTGAAAACGGCTATTTTGTCATTACACTGGGAGAATATGAAGTATGGAGGGTTTTGTTTCTTGAATTAATTCTTTTGACATTATCCCATTTTGGTGCCATAAGAGGATAAGGCAATGGGATATAATGCGCAAACATGAATTCAGAATGTTTAGCGCTTCATGTAATCTTCTTTTTGATGTCCATTTTGTGAATGAAGGTAGAAGAATGACAAGGTTTATGAGTTGCACAAATACATTACATCATGTATGATTTTAATGATTATCATGGCTTCAATTATCCCAAATGGACTTGCAACATCTATAACAGTGACTAATTTAGTGGAATGAGGAGTACATAACTCTCTTTTGTTGGATTTTTTCTCTTTTAGGTTGTCTTCAAGGTAAAATCCTCGTTGCCATATTATGTGTGTGTTTCTATGTAAGTTATATCTCTGTTTTCACATTTCCTTTATGTTTGCATCATGTTTGATTGAGACTGTAGTTAGCATCCATTTAGTGTTAGTAAAGAGTGATTTGAAGGTTAGTAGTAGAGTTGACATTGTGATATCTGTAGTTGATTAGTTGGATACTATCTTGAGTGTTTTATGGATCACTTAGAGAAGAACAAACTAGTTCCTTGGTAAAACTAGTTTTGTTTCCTTATTCTAAATTTGCATTCTCTTATGATTTTGTTATTAATTAGGATGGTATGCTGCAAACATGTCAATCAACCCCCAGAATGTCATGGGAAGTCTTATTAGAAATTATTTTTGCTTGTTCTCATTTTAGTCAAAATTTAAAGGGGGACCATTTTTTTGTAGTTACATATTTTTTTATGACACCTAGGGAATTACTTTTACTTTTTTCCAATGACTGCAAACTGATCTTTTAGATCATCCAATCATGATTAGTTGTGTGATTCCTTTAAGACAAAATATGGAGGCAACACCAGTGGTTTTACTTCATGGATTTGACAGGTATTGTAGGTCTATATCATTCTATTTGGAATATTTCTATCAAATATTACTAGCTATGCATGGATGCTGATGACTCTAGGATGGGCTCTTTGGTCATCTTGTGGATTGATATTTATTTTCCTGGTTCATCTTGGAACATCCAATTCTTGTTTAGAGTGGCGTTACACATACCCTTTGCTTGAGGTTGGTGGGATGGAGCCTTGGTCTGTTGACCTTCTTGGTTGGGGCTTCAATAATGGAGGTGAGTGCTTTGGTTTTTTAGTTCTTATTCTATTGTAGGTGTGAATCTTTAGGTTCGCGTGGATTTGTTGTCTTGGCATTTATGAATCTATATAAATTTGTGATATTTTTTTCTTTCTTTCTATTTATTGAGTTTATCATTCATCTTTAGCGGTGTAAATTTGTTTCTCATGCATTCAAGGTACTGGATCTGATTTCTATTCCATTTGATCGGAAGGAGTTAAATCATATAATGTGGCTGCAAAATGGGAACACCTTTATAAGGTAATTATTCCAATCAATATTCAAATTATTTAGTTTTGCTAAGTTTTCTTTTCTAGACTAGCTATTTGTAGCAATATACTCATGTATATTGAAGTTAATATCTATTTGACTTGTACTTTGCATTTTTCTACTCATCTAAACATATAATTTGAGTTTAATTTAAGAATATAGGATATAAATAAACTGTGAATGAAATAAATTTTAAAGATAAATGGGGTTTTGAATCTTATGCCCAACATTAGTTCCTCTGAACTGAGATGGTTATGCCAAATGATTGCATTTTTATGTTGTTTCTTATTAGGTAAGAAAATCTGAAAAAATAAGAAAAGCTAAAATCAAGATACAATGATATGGAATTGTGAACCAACCATCCATCGACAATGTAATATGTGGAAAAAACTTATAAAGGGTACCTAAATCCTAGAGGCTTTTGGGGTAGGCCAACCGGTATATGACTATGATAAATTACTACTATGTTGAACTTTTTAAAATTATTTTGACTTAAATAATTCTAATAATCATTTAAGTGTATGATTTCAAGTCTAGATCACTATTTTGGAAGGTTGAACATGATTAATAGAGTAATTTGACATAATAGGTATAATATAAGTATCAATAATTATGATCATCTCTTGCTTGTTAGTCGATTAACAAAGGATGTGCGTTGTTGTGATCTTTTGTAGTCCTAGATCCATGTAGCCAATTTTTAATTGAAAATAATCATTATGAAATAAGAAAATTACTTCTAGCCATATGGATGCCTTTTTCAAAACAAGATAATTCAAAGTAATAGATACTATGAATGATAAAAGGCTATCAAGATGTCACGACCCTCACTATAGGATCATATTTATAATTCTTATAAGTTAAATTATTCATTTACCAAGATATCATGAGAGGAATCAATACTCAAATTTTGTTTTATGTAAACCTTCTTAAAGGTTTAGTTTATTGAATTCTACATTGAGTTACATATTTTAGCATTCCTTTCATATGTAATCCTTCTATATCCTTGGTGATTTTCTACCTTCCAAATCAAAATATTCAACTCATCAATTTATTTTTGCCAAACATAACCACCAAGACCACTCATAGCACTTGAAAATGTTATTGTTGCTTGCACGTGTTCTATAGATGAAAAATTGTAGAAGGTAATGCTTTTCAATTTATACTCAATTTCATTTTATCATACAATACTGAAGATTTTCAATATCCACTTGTCTATGACCTACTGATTACTACAATTTTTTTTCTTATGACTCATTCTTTGTTCTACTACTATACCAACTGTGGGAAAATATGTTGCTAAAGCAACAAGTTGAAGTTCTATTACCTGATAAAAGCATTCTCAAGCGAGCTATTACCATAGAGCATAAGCATCAAAAAGAGCACAAGGAAAGGGCACAAGAATTACAAAATCTAAAGAAACTTTTATCTCATTGTCACAAACAACTAAAGACAATGGAGAAACTATCTAAATGTATTGGATTGGATAGGATGAGAGGAAGATAAGAGGAATTAAATAGAATGGAATTGTAAGATAATATGATTGGAGGATAAGATGGATTGAATGAAAGAGGAAGGGATTCACATGCTGAATTGTTTATGATATCCACTTAAGATATTGCATGATGACCATGATACCTAAACTTGCACAATGAACAAACACATTAGATAAAATAATGAATTCTCTGATTTGTTCCTCTTCTTTTTTGCAATAATTCATAGTTGATCATATGCATTATGAGAGTAGGCTGTGTATAAGATAATGATTTATAGATAAAGATTTGTGACCTTCAGATTTAACACAACCTCTTTTATCTCCTTGCAGGTTCTCTGGATGCTTGGGTACCTTCAGCTAAGGATGAAGATGTAGACACTTTGTTCAACCAAGATTCATCATTCTAGGCAATGACAGATCCCATCTCTTTGTTTATACTTCATTCCTTTATACACATTTTTCTCTTTTGTTGTATCTTTCTAGTTACTCCCACGAATTGTGTGGTATTTGTATCGTACTATTTATGAATAAAAATAAACTTTAATGAAAACAGTTGTATGTTTTTCCATTGTAATAAATTTTCATGAACATAATGTGTTATTATTTATCAACATTTTTCTTTCAGTAATAACACTTAATTTGAAATCAAATGTGTACCTTAGATTTTAGTTGTAAACACATAACCAGTGATGAACCCAAGTAATGACTCTATTTTGTTAGTGTTTTCTGTGTTTGGTTGTCTTTGTCAAGTGTTTGGTCATGGCCAAAGGGTCTAAAACTTGGTTATTAAGTATTTTATGATGTTTAGCTAAACTTGATATCATGGTTATGAACTTATCCTTTAAACTCCCCTTTTAATGACTAAAACTTCTAAATTATTATGGCTATGTAATTTATCCATATTAATCATAGTTATGGTTTAATGAATGTTTTTATAGTAAAGACTAATTTCTTGTTTATCTCGACACAGCTTCAACAAAGAATGAGAGACACTAACATAGTCCAAGGTCAAAGTACCAAATCAACATGTGAGACACTAACCTCATTAGAATACAAGAGATAAGAAATGTGGACCATCAAAAGACAAAAAATTGCACCTTAAAATCACTTGAAGCATCATATGCCCCAATGACAGGAAGACAGGGAGATATACAAATGAACATCCTTCAAGTATGACTTTGAGCATTGGATGCCCAAAGACAAGAAGAGAGAAATACAAACAAACACTGTCTCTCTCTTCCCATCTTTTAGGCATCCAAAGCTTCAAGTCATAATTGACATCATTAGATCGCTTGACAACTTCACTATTTTTTCTTCAACAACATTTCCAGAAGAAGGCATTTGTGAGTGGTTTGGCTATATTTGAAGCCAGGTATTTGACTAAATTAAGTTTATATTCTTGTAATTTGTTTGTTGATATTGGGAATTGTAACCATGAGTATGGACATGACTAATTAAAGTGTATGAGAAGGAAACAAATAAGGACATTGGAGGAGTGGATAGAGGTATATTTTTAAGGGCACTACTCACTTTTTCTCTTCGTAGTCTAGATGAATTTTATCTTCAAAGTTCTACCTTTTCTACCTCTAGCATAATTTTTTTTTGATCGGTAATAGGTGTTGTTTTATTGAGTCAAATGGGAAAAGCTTGGCCCAATACAAGGGTGATAACAAGTAGGGGTATCACCTCCCCAAGATTCCAATAAAACATAAGGGACTAAAAGACAAAAATATTTGTACCCTACAGGTTATGATTTACATTCAGCCACTCCTTTTGAATGGGAGCGAAGAACCATTTCAAAGTTCTTATGTTTCCTATATTTTTTCCCTTTCACTATAAACCATCCATCCTCAGTAGCAATAGCCTCTTTCAGTCCCTCTAAGGATGTGACCACTAGGGTTATCCCACTCCCCTTTTCACTGGGTCTCTCTGCCCGATTCACATCTAGACATGAACCCTTATTCACCAACGGTCATAATTTATCGATGCCAGTCCCTACCCCATGATCATGAGAAGTGTCCAGTGGATGGTCAGCTGACATAGGTTTCTCATTGATTTCCTTCAATGGGGTCTCCACATGAGCTGTCTCTGGGGGCTTCTAAGTCTTAGCCAAGGAAGCCACCTGTGCGAAGCTCCTATGTTATTTCCCTTTCTTCTCTACTGTGTAGTGTTGTTCAGTGACATATTTCCACCATGATGTCACCTTGGATCTCTTATCCCTGCTGCAATGTGCAGCCAGATGCCAAATTTGGAAGCATCGTCTGCATCTAAAGGCAATAGTCTCATAGTCCAAAGGTTGTGTCCACAATCCTTTGGAATTTTTAATCGAAATTGCCTCTGGGAGGCCGGCAGAGACATCCATTTCTACCAAGATTTGAGCAAAGGTAGAGTGAAGCAAATTGGAAGACTCCAAATCAACCATTAAAAAATCACCTAACGAATTCCCAACCTCTTCCAACAATGATTCAAACCAAAGGTGTAGGGGAAGATTAGGAAGCCTTACCCACAAAGGCATCATGTTGAAGGTCTCAGTTGCTGGATAAAAGTCAGGGTGCCATGCTTTTAGACTTAGTGAAAAATTCTCCTCCCAAACCCAAAAATGTTCACATAGAACCTTATTTCTATCTTGGGGGTTTTCAAAGATAGCAATAAAGAAACCCTTTGTTTCCAGATAGATTTGAATATCCCCCTCAATTATGGGCTCCCAGCTGTCTAAAATCCAAGAGTGAAGATTTGGTAAGCTTGGCCAATGCCCATGGAAGCGTCCTATCACCCCCATATTGGAGAAAACTAAGACATTGTGGGCTAACTCCTCCTCCGCCTCAGAGCTCAGCTCAACAGCTGCATGCTTGGTGTTTGGGGATATGGGGCATTTTGCACCATCCCCACTGTGCATGTGAGGCCCATGGTCTTTCCTAGGAGCCTAGACCCAATCCTGGCGCTGGAGCCCCATCCAGTCCCTATCTCCGACTGGTTTATTTTTCCCAAAACCCAAGTTGTCGCTCCCATTGCAGACTTTCCCATTAGAAAGCACTCCCCTCCCATCGATTTTAGGGTCGCTGGCCCTTCATTTCCTTTGGGACCCTCAAGCACACATGCATGCTTCTCCCTATGGGATGCCACCAGCCGAGAACCACCATGTCCAGAGCTTAGGTCGCAAACCCTAACACCATCCTTGTCCCCCTTGCAAGTCTGAGCCGCCAACGACACTTGGAGACCTTGCAGACCAGCCCCACTTACAGACGATGGCGCCTCCTAGAAGGCTGAAGCCCTAGCAGGTCCATAAGCACAGAAGTCATCATATTCTACCTCCCTCATATTTGAATGAAACATGTCTTTGAGAAATTAACAATGCTGGATACGTTGTATTTCAAGATGAATCTAATGATTGCAATTACATAAGAGTTATGAATACTGCTAGATGTAATTTATAAATTATTTTATACTTTTATATGGCACTAACTATGCATTTTTCCTTATTTTTCTTTAGGGGTATCAATGGGATCAGGGTGAAAATCTCATGTTTCTTTCATAATGGGTGTTACTATGTGATTGGTATCCCTTTTGGAGTGATTCCATGTTGGGTGTTCAAACATGTGTTTTTGGTAAGTGCTACTTCTTTCAAGGAGAATAGGCTAATCTTGATGACAACTCCTTGCAATCCTTTCATTCCACTATTTTAAGGCTTTTTTTTCCCTATTACAAATATTTTTTTCACTCATGCTTTGATACTATTACCACTTATTCTTTCTCATCATTTATTGGCTTCTGTGTTTTGCTTTCTTTTGAGTTATGTGAAGTAAGTGACATGTGTTGCAAAGTCAGTCCTCTCGTTGAACTACAAATCTTGAACTATTTTAGTTCAAAGTTCAAGGTTCAACCGTCAGATGTAAATTGTAACAAGCCTTGGGTGGTATCCAATCCATGCCTTTTTATGATGCTTCATTTCTTTGTAAATGTACTAAGGGGCAGTGCTTCAATTTCAAGCATTCATAATGATTCAAGTTGAGGTTCACAGTTTAAAAGTATTGGTTCTCTTTCAAAGGTTGAAATTGCAGAGTTTGTGGATCATTAGTTTGAATTCAAAAAGTTGGTGATATATTTTATATGGTGGGCATACAATGAAAAACTTGGGTTAACAAATTTCTGCATAAAATAATCTCTCAACCAATGAGTTGGAGTTACATACAAAATGCAGTCTTAATGATAGAAAGCTGAGATGCAAGCAATGTTTTCAAACATTAAGATATTGGGTCCAAGAATTTTATGAAAGATAATTTGGTGCTTCCTTTAAGGTCATCTGTAAACTATTTTGGGATAGTATAAAAGAAGAATTGTAACTGTGAATGTACAACCATGCACTAACATCTTGTATCAAGTCGGATTTGATGATAGTTTTACAGACTTGATCACAACAATAAATAACTTTATACTGGGACCTCCTTTTTGAAATCTCTCTGGTCAAAATTTAGAAAACTAGGTTTTAGACCACATATCCAAAATTGAGCTCGATCCAACGATGGAGTAAAATGTTATGCCCCCCGCATGGAGACAAATTTATTCTATCAGAGATATTTTCAGTCCGCCCAACATAACAAATATTTTTATTCTTGATTAACATATTCAAATGCCACTTGTCCAAATTTCATTTGATATATTAATTTATATCCTTATAAAATTTCAAATCAATATTTTATAATGATATCAAATTATCAAAAAGAAAAAACATTAGAAGTGAAGGGAAAATTAAAATCAAGAATCAGTTATTGGATAAAAGCTAAAAAGATACGGGAAGTGAAAGAACAAGGTGAAAGTATCCAAGAATCAGTTAACTGGGAAAGGGGCTGAAGACTATTTATTGGCAAGATTTTGATGAAGTTGGGGTTCTTCTTCTTTCCAGCAGTTAGTTGGCTACAAGAGGGGATTTTCCACTTTGTGAAGTTTCTGTAATTTTGGCAGAGGGATGAAAGGGAATGATATTTTGTTTTTACAGACTTGTGAGTGTCGCAGGGATATAATTGATTTGTTGGTCACTTTATCAAATTTTTAAGAATAAAGGGGAAATGTATATTTTGATAAGTAGGTTTTAGTATATGTTTTTCCCGATTGAAATAAATCTTTTGGTGATTCCAATCATTTTAAAACATTGTCCTATCTCATTTTGTCAAGTTCAAGTATGTGCTATGGAGTCTGTAGGATTTATACCTCATATGTTCGTACAATAAGATATTAACTTTTCTTTTATTTCTCTGTGCTGGGAAAGTTAGATCAATGGTCTATTGGTTTTTATTCGTTTCTTTCTCCATCTTTAATCTAAAAATTGCATTTACATCATGTTTATGAGTAGATGTTAGTGTGCCTTTCATGCCTTCTGGTTAAAGGTATAATATTTATTTCAATCATTGTAAATCATAAGAGGGAGTTGTACCTCTCAATTCAGAGGAGAGTTATCAATCCAATGATAACTCATCCAACTGTTGGTAGCATTTGTTCTTCTATTTGGGCATTTTGGGTCTTTCTTTGTATATCTTTTTGAAGGACAAATCTGTTTACTAATAGATACATATTGAATCCCATTGGAGTTAGGGAAGTCTTGTGGTGCTTATTCTCCTAGATGATGATTCCACTTCAACACTATATGTTTCTCTGAACCATTATTGGTGTATAGCTAGGGCCTATACTTACCTTCCTTTATTATCACTTTTGTTAATACAACCCTTTTCACTGTCATTGCATCAATTTTTGGAACAAAATTTCAAACTTATTGCACTGCTCCTGGTTCTTGTAATAACCACCTTTGATCTAACATTTGATGCTTCCTACTCTTAATGGTGGGCTTTCTCTGTACAACACATCATATGTGACTCTTCTATGAGGATTGTCTTTACTTTCTTGGATTTTTATCACTAAGTTTGATACCTTTCACTACACATTGATGTAACTATAGCATCACTTAAAAGATGTAACTATAGCATCACTGTGTCATTAAAATTTGACCATTGACTATTCTTCATTATCGAAGGGATGTCACTTGATATGGATAGTGGAAAAGTCCATGCTCTCTTCAATATTACTATTCCTTCATAGTATGATTGTTGCTCCTATACTATGGCTCATGATAGTCATTATATTGTTGTCCTAACATTTTATTCCATGTTTAATCCAACAACATTATCTTAAAACCTTCACTAGTGACTAAATGCTTCATAAAATATTGAGGAAAGGCCTCATAACAACAACTACACCTTATGAGAGTAAAAACAAATCAAAGGGAAACAAAATGATTTAAATAATAATACAAATAATTGTGTATATACATATAACTAATAGGGAAAAGCATTTTAATTAAGGTAAATACGCGATCTTGAAATGCTACCTCCAATCATTAAACTTGTTTCTCTTTTCCTTGAGATCATTTTCACATCTTCATTCACTGTTGTCCCTTTGAAATCTGATGCTTCCAAAAAAATCTCTTCTTATGACTCAACCACCAACAATTAGGATCAGTAGTCTTTCAACATCCATTGGGCCTAGGAGTCTCAAGAGGACTAAAAACAGCCTACAACATACCATCTCTTCACTTCAACAAGCATAGACAACAAGCTCCCTTCAGAGCAGACCTAACTTACTGTACTCAATCTCTTTGCTAGCTATAAGCTCATTAATTTTTTTTAAAAACATGTTGTCACTTTTTCAACTTTAGTCACATTCATAGTCAACGAGAAACCTATATAAATGATGAATTGATCGACTACTTGTCATCGCTATTTCGACGAACGCCCATAGTTTTTCGACAACATCATCATTAATATAGCATTCTTGTCATTCTTTTTCAACTTTGATGTCGTATGTTCATTGTACAAGCGACGAAGTTTGAAAAGGGCTTGGGATAAAAGGCGCACACAATACCTCGCACATAGCCCTTTTTTCTGACCTTTGGGTCATCTATTTTATGATGACTATGCCAGTCGTCGTAATTTTCAACACAATAACTTCCATGACACCTTTGGTCAATTGATCTACATTTGACAGTCGTAAAATTGATCTATGATCATAAAAAATTGAGCTAAATTTTATTAGTGATTCCATAATTAACGACATCATTTCATCCTCCTACCACCACTCATATTTATATGAATTCAACTCATATTAACTAATGACATAGTTATTGCCTCCCGCTGTCGCCCATACCACCTAATGTGTTTTTTAGCTTTTTTACATGTAATGGCGACAATGTGTTGGATGTTTTTTTCCCCTTTTTTTTACAGCAATTCAATGAAATTAATTATATTTTGGGAATTGTCAAGTTGGCAATGGAATGTGAACCATTTCTTTTTGTTTACACCTTTTTTTGGATGACCTCATATATGGGGGATTGATGCCACTGTAGGGTTACACCTCTCAATGTAATTATTCATAATTGTCTAAAGACATCTCACATATATAGGCGGTGAAAGGATAGAAGAATGGTTAAAGATTTTTTATTGCAAATAATGGTCAATTGAGAGGGAAAAGGACCAGTTTCTTGATCTACTAGGTAGGTAAGTCAAATTAAAAGTAATAAGAAAACCTTGTATCCAATTTTAAAAATAGAAGTAGAAAATTGTAGAAGGAATTATACGATCCTTGCTAGATTTTTATTTAGACAAAATATTTGAAGACTCAAAAACTTCACACCTTCAAATATACTTCTCAATCCAATGATGTTTGAGTAAGTTCTGATGATATTTATGAAAATATTACACAACTGTACTTGGCAGAATACTCACCTAAATATACAATTGAACCAACAAATGTGGTCCCAGAAGTTTTTCAAAGTCCCTGATATTACCAATCAACTTCAAGACATTCAGACATAGAAAATATTGTGCTCTCAAATTTAAAAAATAAATGGAACTCATTATAGAAGGAGATGAGTTGAGAGATTGTCATCTTATAAAACACTAATTAGAAGACACTATACAATTCCAAGAAAAATGACTAGTGTATCAAATGAAAACATGCCCAGTTTGTAAATAACAGTGAGACCTATCTCTAATCTAGATCCTTAATCTGGCTTGAAAAAAAAATATTCTAATTACATTTTTTGGTCAAATATCTTAGCATGTTACACACAAAATTCCTTTCTAGAACAAAAAGAAAAACATATACAAAGAAACATACAAATTTAACGTATATACATACATACATGTACATCAACTTTTAGAGAAATGCAAGAGCAGCAAAGTTTATTATATGTACATTGTAGGAAAGTTAAAAATAATCAATTGAAAATGTTGAATAGAAGTATACCATTTAAACATACAAAGTTTTATTTTTATGACTAAATGAAAAGAAACTAAGGAGGAGAACACAATAGGAGTATTTTACAAATGGATTGTCTAGCATCAACTGAAATGCAAAATTAGGCTACTTGTAAAGACTAAACAACTTTTGCATATTATATGATTGCTTTGGTCTAACTATACATATTTTTCAATTAATATGTTGGATCACGGTCTCTTTAGGAAAATTTCATTTTATTCCTTCACTCATAGACACATATATGCATGTATATTCATGTTTTTAAATGGGACAAATATGTTTGCAATTCTAACTCTTTTGTATAATACTTTTTAAGACAACTTTGATTTTCTTTGTGGGTGGCTGCAAGAAGTTGAGTCCCACTTTTGGGCAAAAAGTGGAAGTGTTTTCCCTGATTTTCAAAATTTCTGTCAATTGATGTCAAAATTTGAGTCACTTAGAGATTAAATCTCAAAATAATTCACTAATTGAAAATGTAGTGCTCGGAGTCTAGTTTTCAAATATGTAATTTATTTGAATACCCACATGGTAGAAAATATATTTTAGCAGGCATGTTTAAAAACCCCTTTTTCAAAATGTCTATTTCTTTCAAGACCATACTCCACATGTGTATGACCACCCTATTTTGAAGTAAATAAATGAATTTTTCTAAATCCTTCTAGGGGAAGGTACCTAACACATCAAAGATTGGTCAGAATATTTTTTATTTTTTTAATTGAATATGTTTTTTTTATTAATTTTTAATTGACTATAAAGTATATTTTCAAAACCTCTCATCTACAACCACCATGTAATTTGATGAAATTTTCACTTTTTTGGAATTTTTTTTTTAAATTTTGAAGAAAATTCTATGTAGATTAGGCTCATATAATTCATTTTTTTAAAAGCCTAAAATCAAAAAAGTTATTAAAGTTTTAGTGACCTTACTATTTTAAGTTTAGGTACCACTTTTGATTAATAAATATTGTAAAAATAGTAAAATTTATCATATAACTATAAAAGTTGTATTTTTGAAATCTAGACAGTAAGGTCTCTAATGGGTTTTCATTTTGTCAAAAAATTTGATTAGGAAGACCCTCAAAAAATTACGGCAAGACAAAAATTTGGTATTCAAATGCCTTAGCCATTATTTTGGAGGTCCAAGCATAGGCTTGGTCCCACCAAACCTGTCCCGAACTGAAATCCAATGCAAAGGGTGGTCTTGTAAATTCAAATTTTAAAAAATGGGCACACGTTTAAAAACGTGTACCTGTTTCTTAAATATAATAAATCGGCATGTAAAAATGAGTTTCTCAAATAAAATTTAAAAAACGGGCACCCGTTTTGAAAACAAATGGGTACCCGTTTAAAAAAAATGGGCACCCATTTTTTGAATTTTGGATCGGGTGTCCGAGCCTAAGACGGGTGTCCAAGCCTAAGATGGGTGCCCATTTTGCCCGTTTCTAGCGGCAATTTTCAAGTCCACAAGACTTTTTCCAAATTGGTACCTAACTTCTTGCACTTACCCTTGTGTGTAACATATAAAAGTACAATACCGTGTTCCCATCAACAATCAAGAATGATGTGTAAGCTATTTATTTTCATGGTTATTTCTTTAAAATTAGGTTTGGAGAATTTTTTTTATATTTGAATGAAATCTAGTCATCACGAAGTATATAACCAATAAGTAATAACTCCCATTCAGTAATAGTACGAGATCTCAAACGATTGATGCAGTTGAAAAGAATGTGTAAATTTTAAATTAGATTATGTGTTTGTGTCTCTCTATTGCAAAATGTGGAAGCATACAAAAGGCACAAAAAATGTTTGTAGTATTGCCTCATGAAATGTGAGCTCATGGACTACATTCATAGTAGATATGTACATAATGGGTTTTTCAATAAGGCTTTGGAGTATTTTAAGGAAATGCAATCAGTTGGTGTAAAGGCTACCTTAGAGTTTGATATCCAATCATGATTGGAAAATGCATTGCCTGATGCAACAACATGTCCCATCATTCTCATAAATTAATTGAAAGTAGATGTTTTCCAGTTTTGAAGTTTTGAAATTATGAATGGACATGCAAGGAAAATATGAATGTATTACAAAACCAAATGACTAGATATGAATTCTAGTCTCATCATGCACTGCAATTAATGCTGGGTATACAAATAATATGATTGTTTAATGAGCCTTAATACAATCATATTTGACATCACTAATGAATACATATTTAATATTCATAATCTCATAGCCTATTGGTATATTTTAGTTTTGTATTATTCTATGTTATGATTATCATTTGATTATTTATCATGCCAATTTTCTTAGAATTGCAATTCACTAAAAGTACCTAAAAAACAATTCCATACATGTCTCCCATGTAGACACCAAATGCAACAGAAGCAAAGTACAACATTGACAATGAGAAAATCCAAAGCATCAATCATAATACAGGTGGAGGCCTTTTGTTAGTTTATGATTATTAAGGAACAAACATGTTTAGAAGGTACCTGAAGCCCTTAAAATAGACATATTAAAGCCAACAACCTAAAGACAACAACAAAGCCAATAACAAGACATGCCTTTTATTAGTTTCTTTATTGTATTTTAATAAAATTATAAAAGAAAGAGAGAAGGAAGAAATTAGAATGAGAGACATATGCCTAAGGATACAAGCCAAGTTCCGTAGTCAGGGAACACTAGTGAGGGGTGACTGTTGTCACAGATGGTTGTCAAGTCACGTGACAAATAGAATTTAGTTTTTAATAATTTTCTTTTGAAAATGTTTTTATTTGGAAGTAATTGTAAATGTTTACTAGGTCGAAGGGTACAAGTTCAAGAGGTTAAAGTACTTGTACTTGTGGAGGTCCAAGCTCAAAAACTTAGTTCATATGATACAAGTGTTGAAATTAAGTCAAAGATACATTGAACTTGCATGTTGTGGTGTCCAACAATGGGCAAAGTTGGTTGCAAGACTTGGTCATTTAAAAGTTGAGATGCCCATCTACCATGGAATCCAAACATAAGGTCGCCCCATGAGGATAACTTACTGAATTAAAAAGAATGATGTTAAATTTTATTTGTACTCTCCTAAATTGTTCTAACAATGTATGTAATTAGTATCTGTGTTTTTGTACAAAGATAGATTTTTTGAAATTACTTCTTAAGCATTGAAATTACTGGCAAATCTCCAAATAACCATTTGGAATTATATGGATATGGTAAGTGTTTATTGTCAACGATAGATTAAGACAAGTCTACAACGAACCCAAGAATGACCTAAAAACTGATATTATAGCTTTTTCCCTGTATGTACATTCTTATTAATTAATAATATTAGAATATATTTTTCAATTTTTTATTAGAAAATATTATAAAATTAATATAAATTAAGCATATAGTAGAGATTAATTCTATCAACTTGCATCATATTCTCTTGAACCTTAGGAAATGTCGTGTATAATATTCATGTGTATAATAATAGAAATTTGATAAAATTAGTACCGTAAAATTAATATTATTATAATAAAAATAAAATATATAAGTACAATTTTAAATTAAATACAAATATTTGAATGAAATACTATTTTAAAATTTTAAAACTAATTTTGATATTCCTATATTAAATTATCTTTAGTTAAATATTATACAATAAATGTAAAAAACATGACAATTTTTTTCAAATTTTTAAAATATAAATTACATACAAATTATAAAAAACTATATAATATTATATACTTTACATATATTTTCTCTCTTCCTCAAATTTTTATATAATATAATGTTAACTAACTTTAATATATGATTAAATTAACACTAATTATCATAGAAATTTTATTATTATATTACTTAATAATATGATATTATTGTTGATTAAGTAAAATATTAATATTATATGTAAATAATAACCTATTATTAATATTATATTATAGATAAAGCGATACTCTATTTTTATACTTCACATATATCCAATTTATGGAAAAGCATCGTAGGTATCATCTTAAAGTAAAATTTAAAGCACCAAAGTTATGTTTCCATCTGTTTTTGACAAGTCTGCAAAGTTGTCTTGCTCACGACGTTTTAGAACACAAAGCCAGCTCGCACACTGCGGTTTTATTGGCACCAAAAACTGAAAAACGCATAATCCATATCATAACTATTCTATAATAACAACGCTAGCAATAAAAGCAGCAATATTCAGCGCGCTGTGCGTTTTCTTGGTCCCCAAGTTTTCAAAATTATAAATTCAATCTTATCTGCTTTACCTCGGCACTCTCCGAATGCTCAAAACCTACTATCTCTTCAATATCGAATACAGTATTCATTATCAATCGTCCTGATGGCTCTTCTGTTGGGTCCTCCGGAGCTCTGCCATTTCACATCTACAGAAATTGGAACACAAGGGGAAGTGGGCAACGAATTTATAGAGATGCTGAAGCCCGATGTGGAGATGGAAGAAGCCCCTCTCATGGGAAGGACGGAGAACTTTTCTGCAACCTATTTGTCCTCAGGAGACGCTTGCCTCGACTTTTTCTTCCATGTCGTGCCGGACACTCCGTCTGATAGGGTTGCCCAATTGCTGGAAGCCGCGTGGAAGAAAACCCCAGCCACGGCTCTGAAGCTGGTCTGTCAATTGAGAGGGGTCAGAGGAACGGGCAAATCCGACCGAGAGGGATTCTACGCCGCCGCCTGTTGGATGCATTCTCACCACCCTAAAACCCTCCTCGCCAATCTCTCCGCCTTCGCTCAATTCGGGTACCTCAAAGATCTTCCAGAGATGCTTCTCCGTATACTGCAAGGACCCCAACAAACCGATGAAAGAAGAGCCCACAGAGCAGCGCACAATATGAAGATCAAGCTTGCCAAAGCCAGATCGAAGCCAACGCACATGCAACGCGGGACTTCCGCCTATTTTGACCTTGCATGCGGGAAGTCCGGCTATTTTGCCCGGAAGGGCGCGGCTGCAAGAGAGGCCAAAAAGCGCGGAACTCTCAAGCCCAGAGAAGAGAGGATTGAAGCAGATTTGTTGAAAGGAAAGCAGAAAAGCGCAGAAGCGAGGGTTGCGAGGAGGCAAAAATTGATGGAAGATGCGTCGAGAGCCGTCAAGCGGTACTCTGAGGATTCGAATTACAGAGCACTGCACGACGAAATAGCCCAACATTTCGCCAATCTACTGGCAAAGGATTTGAAGGCGCTTAACTCGGGGAAATTGGGGGAGATAAGCCTGGCCGCAAAGTGGTGCCCTTCTCTCCACTCCTCGTACGATCATTCCACTCTTATCTGCGAGAACATTGCGAAAAGGGTTTTCCCTTGTGAAGAATACCCCGAGGTGGTAGAGGAGAGGCATTATTCCTACAGAGTTCGCGACAGGCTGAGGAAACAAGTGTTGGTTCCGCTGTGAAAGGCATTAGAGTTGCCCGAGGTGTATATGAGTGCAAATTTGTGGAGCCAACTGCCTTACACCAGAGTGGCGTCTGTTGCAATGAAAAACTACAGAAAGCTCTTCCTCAAACACGATCCACAAAGATTTTCCCAGTTTCTTGCAGACGTGAAAAGTGGGGAACAGAAAATAGCGGCTGGAGCGCTGCTTCCTCACGAAATTGTTGAAGAAGCGCTTTTTTCGGATGACGACGATAATGTGGCAGAGCTTCAGTGGCTGCGAATGGTGGAAGACATGAGCAGGGAAGGGAAGTTGTCGGACAGCTTGGCAGTGTGTGACGTGTCAGGCAGCATGAGCGGGGTTCCCATGCAAGTCTGCATAGCGCTCGGATTGCTCGTTTCAGAAATGAGTGCCAAACCTTGGAAAGGCCACGTAATCACTTTCAGTGAAAACCCAAAGCTACACTTGGTCAAGGGCGACACGCTGGCGGAGAAATACAAATTTACGGAAAATATGGAGTGGGATATGAATACTAATTTTCAGAAAGTTTTTGATGAGATTCTGAGAAGGGCACGCAAATGCAAGCTGCAGCCGGAGAAGATGATAAAGCAGTTGTTTGTGTTCAGTGACATGGAATTCGACAGAGCGTCGTTAAATCCGTGGGAAACAGATTACAAGGCGATAAAGAGGAAATATAGAGATGCAGGGTATGGAGCGCCTCCCAAGATCTTGTTTTGGAACCTCCGCGATTCTTACAGCACGCCGGTGATGAAAGAAGAAAAGGGCGTTGCAATGGTCAGCGGATTTTCCAACAACCTGCTCAAACTGTTCTTGAGTAATGGGGAAATGACTCCAACGCTACTTTTAAAGAATGAGGAGATGACTCCAATGCTAGTTTTATATGAGGTCATTGAAGGGGAATTGTTCGAACAATTGGTCGTCCTCGATTAAACCAGATAGGAATTTTGGCACTGTAATCAAATAAGATATGTAGGTGATAATTTTTGCTACTATGTTTTCATCCTGTGTATTCTGTAAATTTTAAGTTTGATATATATAATACTGTTTTGGGTTTTATGGCCGTAGCGCATTATTTAATTTCATTATTATCAGACTACATCCTATTTATGCACATTGCTTGACTGCCCGGTTTGCTAAATTCCTTTCAATGAAGTGGCTTCCATGACGCTTAAACTCATCTTACTCAAATGATTGAATGTTCGCTTGCATTCTCTTTTATATCTATTCATTTTGTAAGGCTATATTTGGCTATTTTAGTCTTCTGGTTTTTCCTTCTTTTTGCAAAAGGTTATCGAGTGCTATATCTTATTTTTTATCCACCTTGTTCTGCTCTTCATTCCTAATTACGTTGTTCTCTTTTTTCAGACTGGAGAACAATATGCCTTATTTTGTTGCTGGATTGTTATATTTCTTATTTTCAAACAAATAAGTTTATTTTTATTTGAAAAATTCAATTTGTGGTGTTCATGGCGGGCTTGCTCTATTTTCTTATGAGAGGTGAAATTTATATATTCAATCCAATTTATTTAGAACTTCTATCTGCCCGTCCTTAAATATTACAGACCACTAATATCATGTTCCCATGCTGCTGCTTAAATGAATTTTCTGCTTAAATTTAAGCAGTAGAGTGTTCCTATGCAAAATAAAATCTTTGGGAAAAGGAAAATTTCCTATTTTTGTGGAGCAGCTATTTTTTAGCAAATAAAAATAAGCTATGGGAAAAAAGGGGGAGCTAGAAATAAGCAGCAATTGCTTATTGAAAAAGTGACACATGTCTTCACCGTTTTTTTTCTATCTCCTTTTTATTTGTCTACAATTTTGTTTTCAGATTTATTTACAACAAAAATAAATAAAAATTTGATTTGAAAATAATATTTAAAATATTGCTTACAAATATAAGTTAAGCAGCACCATGGGAACATGCTCCAATAATTTATGTGGTATCATGTCTGCTCAAAATTAAAGTAGGGGTTTCTATTATGAAAGTTCCAATAATGTAGCATTTGGACCCATTTGTTTAATAGCGTGGTTTCTCTATTGAATTATTATTGTTATTTCTTTCGTTTCATTTAGTCCCACATACATTAATTAAGTCCCACAGGGGAATATTTTTTCATTAGAGCTTTCTTTCGGGTCTTCTGAAATTCATTTTTGCCAAGCTACATTCTTCACTCAAAACTACATTCTTCACTCAGCATCTCATGATCTATTAAATGAAAAAATAAGTGTGTTATTGATGTTGTGCTTTAATATGTCCCAAGAGCAAATTTCTTTTCCCCACCGAAATAAAAACCACGAAAACAACATAAAGTAACAAATAAAAATAATTAAACTTTACTTCCATTCACACATTTAGATAATAGCTATATTGACCTTACAATTTAATTAAAATTAACATAAGTCCAAACAAAGATCCCTTTGAATAAGACAACTCACTTGGAATTGCTACACATATGCCTTTTGATTATTAAAATAGTTTTAACATTTCCAAATTTTACAACTTCTAGTATATTAAAAATGTATGAATCTTTAACTATTTTTGATATGTATATTGGCATTGCATGAATCTTTAATTGTTTTCTATATGACATAGATTATTAAAACAATTTCAACATTTTCTAATTTGACAAGCTAATGGTGGAGTGTATTGGCAATGTATAAATCTTTAATTTTTTTTCATATCTACATAAATTTATTTTCAAATTTCTAATAGATATGTAGTAAACCAAATTTATCAAACAAAACATTAGTAAAAATTGAAGGATACCAGCTTTAGCCAAAGGTTGAAATGGGGAGATAAATATGCAGCAGTGCCATTTTCAAATGCTAATGGAAACCACAGTCTGTTTGCAAATATTGAAGATTAAATTGTGTAAAATCATTGTACTATTGTACAAAAAAGGATCAATATGACAATATAAGAATGAATTTTCTTTTCTCTTTCTATTGAATAAAATGTGGGAGTGTTAAGATTAAGTGTGACAATTGCTTGGATTCCAAAAGTATATTGTAGGACAAAACTACTTTCAAAATGGATTTACTAGATCAATGACTTAACCAAAACTTGTAAAGGTCATGCATTGTAAGGCCAAAAGAATGACAAATTGTGCAATAATAAGTGGATGGATCTGAAAGAAGATGAAGCGAAAGTGTAGAGGCAGAGAGTTGCAGACAAAGAGGATATTTGGATCAAGAATGTGCATGGGATTTATTTCCCACATCCTGTCAAATGTACATGAGTTTATCTTATGGAACATTTTCTACTCACTAGGGGTGTCTGATGCAGGAGCATCCTTGGGTTGTTGGCAATCTTGCATCACCCAAAAAGATTTTCCTTTCAGTTTGTTCTTAGTTTAGTTTATGTTAGCAGTTTTGTGTTTCTAGTAGTGTTCCTTGGTTTTGGATTGTTAGCTATTGCGAACTAAAGGGTTTGTTCTAGACATCATTCTTTATCTATTCTCTGGGATCGCACCTCTTTTGGATACTTTGCTATGGAAAATTAAGGATTCATGGTCAGCTCTGTATGTTCTTCATGTTCTAACAGTCAGTTGATATTTTTCGATCTTGTGAAGTGTTTTCCCGGTCGACGAAGCTTGGTGACTCATATCCCGATGTTCAAGGATGTTTGGTCGACATCTCTCTTGGATCGTGCATCATTTCTACCTCTTGACATTGTGATCTTAATGATTTGGGTCCTAGCCTATATTGTTGTATTATGTTTTCTATTTCTCAGAAAATGTAATTGATCTGGCCAACTTGTGAGTTGAAAAGGCTCTATATATTGAGGCTATTGTTCTTTGTTAGGGGGTAGTTCTCAGGAGATAAAATTGGATGGTTAAAATTAGGGTTTAGGTATAGATTTATGTTATAATCAGGCATGTATGCCGAAAGTCTTTAAGTTGCATGTTGCAGGCCAATGTGATGTAAATATTTGATTCAATGATAATGCAAAGATCTGTTATAGCATGTTGATTGTCTATTCTTGTTGCTGAGTTAATTGTTTTCATTGTGTTGACTCTGGCTGCATGGTTGGACCATATCCATTGGGGAAAATATGGCCATGATTGCATCAAGATAAACTTGAACAAGTTATATTGTTAAAATCCATAGACAAACATGCCTCTTCCCTCTCTTGAACCTTTTCTACATCAGTGCATTCATCTAATCTATAAACTCCAATTAATTTTGTATATAGAAGAGACAAAAAACTTTAAATCAATCTACATGTACATGTTTAATCATAATACATTTCAAAAAATAAATTTAAATTATGCTCAATTACCTTTTGGCGTTTAGGTGTTTGTGAGGATTTCTTTTTCTATTTTGGTGTGCTGAAGGACGCCTTTCGCACACGAGATGTCCCAAAGCTAGGTGGGGTAACCTAAGAGAAATAAAATTAACATAAGACATATGAATATTAATATTAAATATAAGTAAAAAACCCTTAATTTAAATGACTCACACATGGTTTAATAAAAACTGTAAATAAGAGTTGTGCAAAATATGATATCGCAAAGCTTTCTAGGCCAAAGTGAATGGCCAAAAGTGTGACATCATCAACTTGGGACATATGATCCCCTGAAAACCCCTATGAAACACCAAATAAATATACATTAGAGAGTTAGTATATATTATCAAAATATATTTTGAAATCAAGGTATTATTCTATTTTTAACTTATTAATTTTTTTAACAACCGATGTCAAAGCTACATGTGCTCGTGGAGTGGAAGGAATATGACATGGTGTACTCGCACTAGTTGTTGCACACTAACCCAAAACCACCATATTCATTAGATCATCTATGAGGGCCATATCCTCTACAGTGGAAGTATGACATCTACTCCCATAATATATACATGAATGGGGTGTGGAACCATCCCCATTCACATCAGTATCCACCCTAGAACATATATGATGGCATTTGGGACAAATATGATCAATGGGATAGGTTAAGCCAAATGGTGCATCTAATGATGAGGTAGGTCGTGCAAGTGCTAAATCATCCTCTGGTTTGAGAGGTCATACTAACTATGTGCCATGTTGAACAATGACATCTATCAATGACGTATCTTCCTCAAGAGTCTGTAACTCCATAGAATCCTTCAGAGCTACTAGGACTGTGATGTGAACTATTGGTTTAGCAATTAGAGAAAACCTATTTTGGGGGTCTACCACTCTCTAAGCCCCCGGTCTATCCTGGGAAGAGCCTCTCCCTCTACCATGGAATTGTTGCATGTCAAAGTAGTTTGACTTCAAGCTGAGGAAAAACTCACAATATAACTTTATCAAAAAATACAAAGGAACCTCATAATTATTACAAGGTGCTTTGTCAAAGACCATATACCATCTATTCCAAAAAGTGTTTCTCAACCCAACGTAATTATACCAATGTATAGGAAACCTCTTTGAATCCTCGAGTAAGGCCTAATTAGATTTAGGTTCAGTGAAAAGAGCACATATATCAACTTTACCTATATATTTTATTTTCACCTCATCATATGATAACCCATTAGAATAGAATGGACGAGATCTATCCCTATATGTGCCTCATTTAGTAACTTGTCTAGATACCTCCTTGGAACCATTGGTCATTGATTCTCATGATCAAAGGACCTCAACCTATTCACTAATTGAGAAATTTGGGAAGTATCTTGTGATAGGCAATTTAAAAGATCCACATGTGTGGCTTGTATAGGTTCTACTGGAGGAGGCGAAGGGTTTTGATCAAAGGACCTCAACCTATTCACTAATTGAGAAATTTGGGAAGTATCTTGTGATAGGCGATTTAAAATATCCACACGTGTGGCTTGTATAGGTTCTACTGGAGGAGGCGAAGGGTTTTGAGGTTGTTCTTGTTGTTGAGAGGCAACATTTTGAGCATTTTCTTTTTGAGGGTCAGTATTTTGAGTGTTTTCTTGTTGTTAAGGGGAAGTATTTTGAGAGCCTAGTGGTGGTTGTTGTTCAGGAACATGTTGTTGTTATGTGTTTTATTGTCGGGTAATGTTTTGAGAATCTAGCATGAAATTAATACAAAAAACAAAATTAATTAGAAAAACCCTATTACAATTTAATTTGAAACAAAAACAATAAAAATACATGTTTATTACCTTCGTGACAATGAGACATTATGAATAATTATTGGAAACGCTCAAAAAAGGAAAATTTTTGTGAAACTCAATTGGGTTCTACTCATTTTTTACCTCCTCTCACTCTTCCAAGTTTGCAAAGCTCGGGTTCAAATGAGGGTTTGGACACAAAAGATTTTTTTAAAGTTTTTAATAACGCGATCATGTTTTGTTTAAAATAAAACCCTATTGAGTTTTATAATAGTTAGGCTTAGTATTTACCAAGCCATAATTTGATTGGGTTATTTCAAATTTTAAATAAATCAATCGGGTTATAGATAATTTGAATTTTTTTGATATGGTGGCCACTTTTTTGTACACCATCTTTGTGTGTGTGTATTTATATATATTCTAATAATCTTTAGTGTCTTAGGCATCTTTACCTAAAAATATTTATAAAAATACTTTTATTACACATGGCTACTAAAACCAATTTCTACCATCTGGGCATTGAAATAAAAATTACATACTTTGAAAGTAGATTCATAGAGCTACATTTCATATTACTAATTTTTTTTGAGATCAATCTTTAATTTCCTCAAATTTTGACATCAATTTAAAAATGGGGCAAAATACTTCCACTTTTTGCACTTTTGTGGGACCCAACTTCTTCGAGGCACCCTTTGGTCCTACATGTTATAGAATCTTCTATTTTTCCATTTTTTTTAATGTAGAAGAATTTATTTGTTCTATAATTAGATATCTAAGGAATTTATGAATACTTTAAACCTTTATGTTTCCTCCCCCAATTATCTTATCTATTAGTACACCAAAATGTCGCATGATTGAATCATGTGGGTATCCAAGTGACAAGTTATAATGGTAATGATATTATTCATCTCACATAATGGTCCTAAAAGATAAACACTAAGGACACCATGGTTTTTAAATCTTCTACAAATTTCTTATTCCATATACTATGAAACCCTTAGATTTAAATTTACCTTGAGATGAACTTTCCTTATCTCCCATGGAGCTAATATTTTATCTTGTCCTCATCAAACATAGGTTATTTTTTCCAATGCACAAATCTACATCTCCATGGGTTCTCAAGATTCATCAAGTTTATGCTTAATAATTTGGTGTAGTTCATATGTAGTTGCAACAAAATTAATATGGGAAGGTGATGTACCATCGACCATGATATTGACATAGGCTTTAAGAAATTAAAACACTATTGAGTTTTTCTTCTTATAAATCCTTACAATCGATAAAATAAAATTCTAACCATTTTTTTCACAATTGCAAGATAAAACATTTTGATAAATGGAATTATCCCAAGGTGAATCTAACCTAATAGGTGTTAAAAATTCTTGAGAAATATGTTTCAAGAGATTTTAATGTTATAGAGAACCTTGATGGAATTTATCCCATATAATTCAGTTATAATCATGTGTACTATAGAGTTTATCTATTAACACTAATAGAATGACTACAGCTGAATTGTCAACCTCTGAAATAATGCAACAATACCCAATTCATTTAATCAATTTCCTATGTATCCCTTGAGAGTAAAGCATGAATTACAGTTTACATAATAACCATTATGCATAGATCAAATAGAAAATACACAAGATAACACATTATCTATCGTGGGAAAACCATCAAAAGGGAAAAACCTAGTCTCTGAAAGTATCCACAGTCTATCTTATTAATCAACAAATAAATAATACATGTAGTTATAGAGTTACAATGAATAATTTTGAAATATCAAGCCTCTCCCATGCATCCTTCATGTATTCAAGAATGAGTTCACACATCCCATGTCATTCTTCAGATATGAAATCCCTAGAAAGACTCAATACTATAGCAAACCAATCCCCCAACCAACCTTAACCATTATACTTGTGTGTGATTATATAGATGAAGCTCACACAAATACAACCAAGTGGTAAAATAAGAACATGTGCCACAAAACCATGTGAACACAATAACATTCATTCCTCATTTAATATTGGGTACTAAATTTTTACATTATTAAATATTTTCTCAAATATTAAATAATCATCCTATCTCTTACACATATATACTAACCCAATATTATTTAACACAACATAGATGTGACCCTAAATAATTATCTAGTGTAGTAGATACATCACCTAGATGTATCACAACTAAATAATTTTTAACTACATGCTATAATATAACATTTTATGCAATTGAGTACAATACCATATCCTAATATTCTTCCACTTGTTGTATACATTTCATAAGTTTCAATTAATAAAATACATCATCATAGCTGTACTAAGTCAAAAAACAAATTGAGCGCATCAAAAGGTTAAGAATAACTAATTCAATGTTATGTTTTGGTAGTGTTTAATCTTATGGTTGACATTGAATCTTGTCTATAAACATACTTTTGATTTGTCCAATATATGAAAATATAGATGTATAATCAACAAACAACTGTAAATATATCTTTGCATTTATTTTTCAAAAATAGAATGGTACCTCATCATTATGTGGCAACCTATGAATGACCACCAACAATTTAGGATAAATAAGAGGAGCCATAATACCATCATAACATCTAGTCATACTAAATCATAATAATACAAAATTTGGTATAGGGCAATAAATTTTGAGAAAAAATGAAATAATTTAAATTAAATAGATTAAATGTAATTTTTAGTTTATAACTTAATGATGAGAATATTTTATTGTAAATGACAAAAAATGATTTGGTAATGTGTCATAAATTTAGAGTTCAATCAAAATAAAGATTCTACCTCTGTCATGAATGCATATGACAAACAATAGATGCATTGTATCAAGTTCCAATAGGTGTGGCTAGTTTAACTTAGTAAGTAGAAAATTATTTGAAACGATGTTTTTTTTTATAGAAAACTCATTTGCATGTATAAAAAACTCTTGCATTATTATTATTATTATTATTATTATTTTGGTAAGTATCACCTAAGGGGCGACTCTCTTCATTAAATCATAACACCAATACATACATCTTTACATTTGGAGGCCTCATAAGCCTCATACTGTGCATACTACACTTCTTCCTAGCTAAATATATTTGTGGAAGGGGTGACACCCCTTCAGAAATAGTAATCACCCTACCACATCCGCCACTCCATTCTAAAATGGATACATCTAAATCATATTTTAAAAATAGATACCTCTGAAGTATATTATTAAAATGGATACATCTGAAGAAATCTATTATATTATTAGTTATTAGTAATAAAGTGTTTTTTTTTGTATTTGATATAAGTTGATCTAAAAAATATACAATACAAAAGTTTTACAACAGAGTTGATAAAAATAAGTATCCACTAAGACATTCGGGCACATTTTCCGATGGATCATTGACGAATGTTCGATGAGACTTTGTCAAAATTTTGACGAAAATATGATGAGCAACTCATCACTATTTTTTCGTCAGATATTCTGATGCTAGATTGTTCGTCGCATTACCAATCAAGATGAGTCGAAAACTAGTTTGGTTTGAAAGTGTAATACTTCGACAAGTAAGTTGTGCCTCTAAAAAGACTTTTCGTCGGAAGATCAACATTTTTGATGACATTTTTTGGGGGCAGTCATCGACATTCCAACAAAAATACCAAAGTATGCTCCAACAAGGATGTTGTACCTCTGATGCAAAATATCGTCAGATTTTTTCCATTACAGTCAGTCATTACTCATAATTCTCGTCAGAATTGTGATGAGTGCCCCCATTTTACTTTGTCAGTAATAATGGGCCTTTGACGCAAACTATTTTCAGAGATACAACATTACCATTTGTACATTTTGTGACCTATGCCATAATTTTAACTATGATTTAACATTTAAAAAAAATGTATGTCCTAGCAGTCTGTAGCAGTGATTCACTATTATTGTTAGGGTACTTCTTGACCCTAACATCCCTTCAA
The DNA here is from genome assembly GCA_018584345.1 of Thuja plicata. NCBI lineage: Eukaryota > Viridiplantae > Streptophyta > Pinopsida > Cupressales > Cupressaceae > Thuja > Thuja plicata. Next base: position 135,168 of record MU227459.1, on the reverse strand, counting down.
GGATCCAAATTCATGGATTCGAGGCATCTAACAATGTTATGTTCTTCCCAACTTGACAACTTACCATGAGGACCCACTCTTGACCCTAAGACACCATACACACCTTTGTGAAAAGAACCCACACATTCCCTTTCAACTTGTCTTCAAACAGTCAATACTCTCCCACTATAGTTTCTTATCACAATTCCTTCACCCTCGTATGCAACCCTCCCATATACTCCTAAGAATCCAAAGTACACTATGCTTCTCTACTAGGAATGATCCAACTCCTATTCATCCAAGGAAAAGAAGACTCCATTATCAATGGCCCATGACTGATCAGAACACACCATAGGATTGTAATATTTCTGTCTGATAATAGTATAAGAACATATTAATTGTAAATTGGAATAGAAATTCATGGATACACTTAAAAATTCAAGTCCTATATCCCTTTATTATAAGACATTCATTGAACAACAGTCAAACAATGAGCAATCAGACCTTGAGGAAATAGTATGGAGTAATGTATCAAAGCATTAGAGAGGTCCTGTTAGGTGCCCCTACACCATACTCCCCACCTTAAGACAAGTAGAGGAGGGTGTACATCATTATTTCAATCTTGAAAGAATATAAACTATTAATTACAAAGCACAATGGAAAACATACTGTTTTATGCAAACAAATTGGAAAACACAAAGGTCTTGATCATGATTACAAAATAAAATTACACCCATATATAGAGTTAGTGTATCTAACCACATTTCAAAATTATCATGTTATCCTACCCATCGATTTTAATTCAGGTCTGATTACTGAGAGGGGATGGGTGAATTAGTAATCACCACAAATTCACCAATTCAACTACTTTAAAATTTTGTGCATCAAAACATATAACATCAACTAACATAAGTAAAATTTCAATGCATACATCCAAAAGTAATTAACCAAAAAATGTAAACACCATATTTATAACATGGGAAACCAAAATGTGAGATAATACCCACAAAATCTATACTCTTCTGGTATACGCCATGTTAGGAGCTTACCCTATTAAAGGTTTACAAAAAAATTGTTAGGTGTTACCCAAATAAGGGATTTGGCTAAGATCTGTTAGGATCTTTGCCTTGTCAGAAGAAGCCTTGTTAGTGGAATTTAAAACAAAAGCTAATGTGCCACCTTGTTAGAGGATTTACAATAAAGATTTGTTAGGATCCACCCTGTTAGGGGATTTCACTATTACAATGATTAGAAAGCAACAGATAAAATGCTTTGTAAAAACCGGACTACCTCTGCATGATCAGATCCTTTTAATATCTTTGAAAAATCATCAACTAGTATAATCTTCATCATCTTGATCACACTTGATTCCTTTACTTTCTCTGTCTCCAAATCCTTCTGCAAGTCACAATTATCTCTATCTCTCTTTTTGTTCTTTTTCAATTGTTCTACAATATAGAATTACTTCCACCAACTTACAAAAAACCCTAAATATAAGATATGAATGATCCAGATCATCTTAGGTAAGATACAATGTATCTAGACACTTATGAAACATTTTCCTATGACTGTGTTGGCTTGCTCATCAATTTTACCTTGGTAGATGAGCCATTTCAAAAACCTCATTTGACCAAAAGAAACTTCTTGAAGAAGCCTCCTCAAATGCATACCTCGATTAATGTGATGTCAAGTGATTCCCACAAAACATAGAAATAACTTTCTTCTTTACAAAAATCATCACCGATCCTTTACCACATCAAATTCCATCAACAATCTACAAATCTTCATAGCATGTTCAAGAACTCTATCTTTTTTACCGTTCATTCTATTAACACCTCTTCCAGTCAATTAAACTAGTTGGACAGGTTAACATAATGATTCACGCTTATACATATAATATATTGACATTGTTTTCAATGATATCCTATGAATGCTCCATCCAATTCTTTACCAATCTGAAATAACATTCAAATCACCTACTGTCTATCACTTACTATTTTAGCAATTACCCAGCTTGAGTCCAATCAAACATAACCAACTTAATTCTCCATATCAAGAGTCACGATGGAAAATTTAACATCATCACACATGATATAACCTTCCATAATAATAGAAACTTTAGAAATATAATGTAACTCATGCTTCACTTACACAAAATTAGGTAACATACTGAAAACACTAATTCAAGTAGTTGACATCAACGACAACCAAATAACTGACTCACCTATCATCAAGTTTGTACCAATCTTCATCAATACACCACTTAGCATCACTACATTAGTTATGATAACAATCTCCCCCTTTGGCATTGATGGCAACACTCTTATCTTCTCTTCGTTTTGACTTCTGCAAAAAAATTTCCACTTATGTCTTTTCCTTTGATCTTTTACTACTTTCTACACACTAAGTTATATTGTTCCATAATATTCATATATTCCCCCTTTCATCTTTCATATATAAGTCAAGATTACATAAAAATTCTCCCCTTGTAGAAAATACATATTCTCCCCCCTTTGGGAAATACATACATATCCTCCCCCTTTGACAACAATGCCAAATTTGAAAAACCATTAAGTCATCTCCGAGTACACTTTACTGAGTCTTGCATGTCCATTCCTCATTAAACCATTTTAGTATAAAACTTAAGACTTCTCCCCCTAGGAGGTCTCTACCACTACATCAATTCATACATATGATATTCTGACAAACATATATGAATTGATGCAATCATCATCATCAATTAATTAACTTTAGATATAGTAATAACCCCTAATCTACCTCTAGATACTCGAAGGTCTCCTTTGGTAACAAATTGGTGAATATATCAGCAACTTGTTCTTTAGTAGACACATAATCAAGACTTGCCTCCTTCTCTTGTACCCGCTCTCTTAGAAAATGATATTGTATTGCAATGTGTTTTGTCTTCAAGTGCATCACTAGATTCTTGGAAATATTTATTGCACTAGTGCTATCATAATAGATAACAATAGGTTTTGTAACCTTTTCATGAATTCCTTCAAGAATCTATTTTATCCATACTTCTTTCTAATAGTTAAGAGAAACAAAAACATACTATGCCTCTACAGTGATGACATTAATTTGTCATTAGTATTCAAACAACATTTTTGGTAAGCCTACATCAAAATATAGTAAAGGGAAAACTGAATATCAGATTGGCAGATCACCAAAAATGACTAAGTACAGAGAGAACTGATGACACAAAGAAGTGTGTAAACCAAAAATCACAATATAGAAAGACAAAGAGGAACTTGATAGAGGAACCCAAAATGCAATTACAGTGCAGACCAATGAAATAGATTTAGTGCAACCAACAGTAAAAACTGAAGGATAGTCAAGCATGATTGAAAGACAGAATCGAAAGTCAGCTACAACCCGCAAAAAGTGGATCTGACTTCCACGTTAGATAAATCAAGGGTATTCTATTTATAGGATATTTAATTGTTTTAAATCCATTTCTTTAGGAACAAAAAATATTAATGTAAGTGTTTTAATCAGTCTAACTGATTTAAAACACATAGACTAGGAGATCTAGGTGCAAGTTGTAAACCTGATCTTAGAGTTAACATTGTTTTTATCATCAATTCGATGAAATCAATCCATCTATAAATAGATGATGTAATCATTCATTAGAATGTGTGTGTAAGAGAGAGGAGAATAGAATGAGCACATCTATGGATTGAATTGAGAGTTTCAAGAACCAGAGCAGAAAAGGAAGAATTTGGTTAGCAGAACCAAGAATAGAGGAAACTGATAATCAGAGGTAATATTCAATTATAGTTAAGGTGATATTATTTTGTATGTAAACTACATATGATCTGTATAAAAAATAGGAGATTGCACTTACCAGGTCAATTTTTAATTTGCTGTCATTCTAACAAGTGAAGCAAAGTGTAAGAAATCCTTTCAAGAACGGTGGATTTAAAAGTCCAATATCAAATCTCTTAACCGAGTGCACACTTAACAGTGTTGCTAAAAGCTCTTAACATAGTAGACTTTAATAGGCCTCCATCAATAATCCTAACAGGTTAAATCATCAGAAGTGATCAAAATTGTAAGCCTTAACTAACCCCTTCCAATTTGCAGATAGTGAAGTTTTGTGGGTGCCATCCCCATTGTAGTTTTTAATTTCTAATAGGAGTTTTCTACGATATCATATCTTGTGCTATGTGTCAATTATGTTGATGAATGTTTCTATGAATGATTCACATGTTCATTAATGTTATGAATTGATATAACTCTCACAAAGATAGTATAGATCAGATTGAATGGATATACAATTAATTACAAAGGTTAATTGATTAAAGAACAAGAAAAAGTTTTAGAGGTACTGATTCACCCCTCCCCTCTCAATACTACTTCCCATTAATCCCAACAATTGGTATCAGAGCTAAGCCTCTTCTTGAAAAGATCAAAGGCTCAAGAGAAAATATCATACAATGGAGAAGTACAAACTTGATAAGAATATTGAGAATAAAAATCTTGAAATACAGATGTTCTATGAACAGTATAAAGAAGCCAAAATCAACATGAGACAATTGCTTGATGAGAGGAAATGTATGGCAATCTGGAGCAATGAAAAGGATTATCAAGAAGAAGAGATTCTAGATTTATTTTCAGGATCAAACACACACAAAGCATCAGATACATCAGAAGAGAACATCAAAAATCTAAAGGAGATCAATCAACATCTGACAGAGCAAATAAAGATGTTGCAAATCGGTCAAGAATCCCAGATGGTTAGAATGATTGATGTGATGAGTTCTGCTAGACAAGCTGAAACAGAAAGAACACTAGCTACTGATGATAGGAGGAAGATTACAAAGAAACTACAAGAAAATGAGTTAGAAATTCAAAGACATGCTGAACATCACCATGAGCTCACAAATCAAATTATTCTTATGATTCAAGAAGCAAACATAATGAACATTGAACTCATTGAAAGAATACAGATTATCGGTGAACTAAGAGAAGAAAATGAAAAACTAAAGAATGAGGTTAGAATTCAGCAACAACATAATGAAGTTATCAGAAAGGCTGAAGAGAGAAATAAAAGAATGGATGATTTTCTGGAAGGACAACAAAGAGTCAACAAAAACAATGGTCTAGGATTTACCAAAAATGGAGAATCATCAAATCAATCCAATCTAAAGAATGTCTATGAAAATCCAAGACCAAGAAAGCTTATATGCAAACACTGTGGAAAGCAAGGTCACACAGAAAATGTATGCAGAGGAAAAATGAAAGGTATTCCTAAATCTACACCTTCATTCATAGGATTATGTTATAAATGTAACAAGAAAGGACATAAGGCATATGAATGTAAGTCTAAAATGGATCAACCAAAGAAGGAAACCTACATGGACAAATAATTTCCTACATGCAAGATGAATGAGCACACAAGTCTTGAATGTTGGAAAAAGAAAAGGCAAGCATGGAAGCCAAAAGGTCAAGAAACTCCATACCAACCAAAGAGAATCGGTAATCAATATGTATGGGACTATAATGCTTGGACAAACTATACAACATAGGGAAGGTATGAAAGAATACAGCGAATTATGCCAAAGGAAGGCATTACAGGAGAAGCTGAGGAAACAACATCGAGAATCCATGGTACTGGAAACAACAAGGGACATATTGCACCAAATTGCACCCGATGTTGATGTTGATCAGAATAAACCAATACTTGATCAACTAGCCACTCTCACCGAAGCCATTACAACATAAAACATTGATGTAGAGAAGACAATTGAAGAAAGAGAAGAGTAAAAGTACCAACAGAAACATGTTGAGAACATTAGCCAAGAAGTGGCAGTTAACAAGGTAAAGCTTTAAGAATTCATAAGTGAATTAGATCCAAGTATCACTGAAGCTATTTCCTTGATTCAACAACTAAGCACACTGGAAAAGTTCACTAAAGAGCATAGAAAAAACATAGCAAAGTTAGATTCTGATCTAGCTAATAGTGCTAACAACTTAACCACCAGAGACAATGCAATTAAGTTGCATTATGAAAATATTATTGAGATCAAAAGGTTAAGGCAAGAACTATGGGAAGCAGACACACAATTCAGGGAAGAATTCACCGAGCTCCAAGCTCAACTTCTACCAAATCTAACACTGCTTCAACAATACATCAGTTCAGAAAGACAATTGATAGCAACCCCTGAGATGTCTATAGCAGACAACATCTAAGATATGTATTCCAAGATCACACTCGAGCACATGTTTTCATCCTATGTATTCTGTAAATTTTAAGTTTGATATATATAATATTGATTTGGGTTTTATGGCCATAGCGCATTATTTGATTTCATTATTATCAGACTACATCCTATTTATGCACATTGCTTGACTGCCCAGTTTGCTAAATTCCTTTCAATGAAGTGGCTTCCATGACGCTTAAAATCATCTACTGAAATGATTGAATGTTTGCTTGCATTCTCTTTTATATCTATTCATTTTGTAAGGCTACATTTGGTTATTTTAGTCTTCTGGTTTTTTCTTCTTTTTGCAAAAGGTTATTGAGTGCTATATTTTATTTTTTATCCAGCTTGTTCTGCTCTTCATTCCTAATAACGTTGTTCTCTTTTTTCAGACTGGAGAACAATATGCCTTATTTTGTTGCTGGATTGTTATATTTCTTATTTTTAAAAAAATACGTTTATTTTTATTTGAAGGATTCAATTTGTGGTGTTCATGGCGGGCTTGCTCTATTTTCTTATGACAGGTGAAATTTATATATTCAATCCAATTTATTTAGAACTTCTATCTGCCCGTCCTTAAATATTACAGACCACTAATAATTTATGTGGTATCATGTCTGCTCAAAATTAAAGTAGGGGTTTCTATTATGAAAGTTCCAATAATGTAAGCATTTGGACCCATTTGTTTAACAGTGTGGTTTCTCTATTGAATAATTATTGTTATTTCTTTCGTTTCATTTAGTCCCAAATACATTTATTAAGTCTGAAAGGGGAATATTTTTTCATTAGAGCTTTCTTTCAGGTCTTCTGAAATTCATTTTTGCCAAGCTACATTCTTCACTCAGCATCTCATAATCTACTAAATGGAAAAATAAGAAAAAATCAATTGTGTTATTGATGTTGTGTTACATATGTAGTAGTCTAGAAATAAACTAAAAGAACACGAAAACAACATAAAGTAACAAATAAAAATAATTAAACTTTACTTCCATTCACACATTTAGATAATAGCTATATTGACCTTACAGTTTAATTTAAATTAACATAAGCCGAAACTAAGATCCCTCTGAATAAGACAACTCACTTGGAATTGCTAAACATATGTCTTTTGATTATTAAAATAGTTTTAACATTTCCAAATTTTACAACTTCCAATATATTAAAAATGTATGAATCTTTAACTATTTTTGATATGTACATAAATTTCTTCTCAATAGAAGTGTAGTGAAACAATTTCAACATTTCACAAACTAATGCTACAGTGTTGGCAATACATGAACAACCCCCTCCCCTCTTTTTTTTTCTCATATCTACATACATTATTAAAACACTTTTCCCTACTTCCAAATTTCACAATACAATGCTGCATTATATTGGCATTGAATGAATCTTTAATTATTTTCTATATGACATAGATTATTAAAACAATTTCAACATTTCCTAATTTGACAACCTATTCCTGCTGTGTATTGACAAGGTATAAATCTTTTATTGTCTTTCATATCTGCATAAATTTATTTTCAAATTTCTAATAGATGTGCAGTAAAACAAATTTATGAAACAAAACATTAGTAAAAATTGAAGGATACCAGCTTTAGCCAAAGGTTGAAACAAGGAGATAAATCTGCAGTAGTGCCATTTTCAAATGCCAATGGAAATCACAACTTGTTTGCAAATATTGGAGATTAAGTTGTGTAAAATTATTGTACTGTTGTACAAAAAAAGATCAATATGACAATATAAGAATGAATAAAATGTGGGAGTGTTAAGATTAAGTGTGACAATTTCTTGGATCCCAAAAGTATATTGAAGGACAAAAATACTTTCAAAAAGGATTTACTAGATCACTAACTTAACCACAACTTGTAAAGGTCATGCATTGTAAGGCCAAAATAATGACAAATTGTGCAATAACAAGTGGATGGTTCTGACAGAAGATGAAGCAGAAGTGCAGAGGCAGAGAGTTGTAGACAAAGAGGATATTTGGATCAAGAATGCGCATTGGATTTATTTCCCACATCCTGTCAAATGTTCATAAGTTTCTCTTATGAAACATTTTCTACTCACTAGGGGTGTTTGATGCAAGAGCATCCTTGGGTCGTTGGCAATCTTGCATCACCAAAAAATATTTTCCTTTCGTTTGTTCTTAGTTTAGTTTATGTTAGCAGTTTTGTATTTCTAGTAGTGTTCCTTGGTTTTGGATTGTTAGTTGTTGTGAACTAAAGGGTTTGTTCTGGAAATGATTCTTTATCTAGGTCTCAGATCTCACTTCTTTTGGATACTTTGTTGTGGAGATATTAAGGATTCATGGTCAGTTTTGTATGTTCTTCATGTTCTAACAGTCAGTTAATATTTGTCGATCTCGTGAAGTGTTTTCTCGGTCGATGAAGCTTGGTGACTCATATCCCGATGTTTGAGGATGTTTGGTCGATGTCTCTCTTGGGTCATGTATCGTTCTACATCTTGGCATTGTGATCTTAATGATTTGGGTCTTGGCCTATATTGTTGTAATATTTTTTCTATTTCTGGGAAAATGTAATTGATCTAGCCGACTTGTGAGTTGCGAAGGCTCTATATATTGAGGCTCTTGTTCTTTGTTAGGGAGTAATTCTCAGGAGATAACTTTGGATGGTTAGCATTAAGGTTTAGGTATAAATTTATGTTGTAATCAGGCATGTATTCCAAAAGTCAGTAAGTTTCATGTTGCAGGCCAATGTGATGTAAATATCTAATTCTATGATAAGGCGAAGATCTGTTATAGCATGTTGATTGTCTATTCTTGTTGCTGAGTTAATTGTGTTCATTGTGTTGACTCTTGTTGCATGGTTGGACCATCTCCATTGGGGAAAATATGGCCATGACTGCATCAAGATGAACTTGAACAAGTTATGTTGTTAAAATCCATATACATACATGTCTCTTCCCTCTCTTGAACCTTTGCTACATTAGTGCATTCATCAAATCTATAAACTCAAATTAATTTTGTATATAGAAGAGACAAAAAAACTTTGAATCAATCTACATGTATATTTTTAATCATAATACATTTTAAAAAAATATTTAAATTATGCTCAATTACCTTTTGGCATTTAGGTGTCTGCGAGGATTTATTTTTCTATTTTGGTGTGCTGAAGGATGACTTTCGTACACGAGATGTCCCAGACCTAGGTGGGGTAACCTAAGAGAAATAAAATTAACATAAGACATATGAATATTAATATTAAATATAAGTAAATCAATTTAAATGACTCACACGGGTTCAATAAAACCTGTAAATAAGAGTTGTGCAAAATATGATACCGCAAAGCTTTCTAGGCCAAAGTGAATGGCCGAAAGTTGACATCGTGAACTCGGGACATATGATATCCTGAAAACCCCTATAAAACACCAAATAAATATACATTAGATGTTGAAAGCTACAATTGAAACAATTGTTATATTGTCATTGATGTCAAACCTTAACTGGTAAGAAAATTGCTATCTAGTAAAGTACCATATCATTTGATTGATGAAGAAGATTTGAAAAGAGGGGATAACAAGAAGACCTAGTGAAATGGTTGAGTTATAAGAAACTACATTGGGTACTTGATTAGTTGGCACATTGACAAGATAATGTGTTGTTTATCTTTAACACTAAGTGAGGTAAGGAAGACTAAAAGCTTAGTCTTGACCGAGCAAAAGAGCAGAAGATTGAGGAACTTAAGTTTAAGATGAGTGATTCTAGTGTTGAACGAGAACCAGTACATGTTGAGTTATATGGTATTGACCAATTATCAATAATTACTGAGTTATACAGTGATGACCGAGTGGAAGAACACAGTGATGACCGAGCGGAAGAACACAATGATGACCGAATGTCAGTATTTTATAGTTTATGAAAGAATTGAGATTCCCAGCTGACATACTTGAATTCTTGGGATATGTAAAGCGTGTTGAAGATAAGGATGAATGACTTAGAGCATTTAATGCATGATTAACTATTTCTATGTATGGATTCAAGAAGGAGTTTTGAGAAGTATCTAGAAAGATAGAAGGAGAATGAAATGTTGGAAGGATTTGTTGGATCTGACCAAACCCTAAGATCTATAGTGATTATTAAGTGGAAAAATATCCATCTACCTAGTATTACATTGGGTGGTTTCCATTGCACAAAAATCTTGAACTATTAATGCCCGATACAACCACTAGACTTATAGAATCCACAGGTGGTTGTTCAACCCTTATCACCAATCGTTGCATGGCCTGACCGAGACTAAGGGTGCACACCTTGAAAAAATATCACCCTCAAGACATGCATGGGGTTAGAACCTGTGACCTAGGTTATGATACCAATTGTTAGATTGGGTGGTTACCGTTGTGCCAAAAGCTTGAACTGTTAATGCCCGACATAACCATTAGACTTATAGAATCCATAGGAGGCTATTAAACCATTGTCACCAACCACTGCATGGCCTGACTGAGACCAAGGGCACACACCTTGCAACACCTAGTTAGATAGGTATAAGGATAACCTAATTCTAGGTTATGGTAAGAAAGGTTGATTCAGTTGATTGACTAATCTAAGCTGAAGGTAGAGAAGGCTGAGAAGAGCAGTAAAGAAATGTGAAGTGGTGATTGCTTAATGGATTTCCAAGTAGATCATAGAGATAGAGATTATAATGAAGACCAATTAGTTGATCAAGGTTTGAGCTAAAGTGGATCTATATTTACAAAGTGAGTTTTATGTTTCAGATCAAAACTGTTGTTACTTTCTAACCATTGTATCAGTTAAAATCCTTTAATCAAGGTTGACCTAATAGTCATTTTGTAAATCCTTTAATCAAGGTGACATTATAATATAATGATCTTAATTCCTCTAACTAGGCCATTCCTAACAGGGTGATTAAATCCTTTAATAGGATCACACCTAACCGTGTGTATTGTAACCTTTAATAGGGTTGGCTCCTCACAGAGCTCACTTCAGAAGAGTGAAAAATTGGTAACATGTTATTGGTAGTTTTTCCTAAATTAGATTTCCACGTTAAATGTTGGTGTCATACTTGTGTGAATGTTATTTTATGTGTTTTACTGTTAAGAGTTTTATATTCTGCAAGTTGATTACTTTAGGACAATGGACTACAATTTTATGTTACTAATCATATTCTATAGAGACCGAGTGGATTGTTGAATAGATCTGAGTTGGTAGAAGTGTTTAAAATTTCAATTGGCATATCTAGACCTGATGATAACTGATTCACCCCCCTCTCAGTTATTTTGAATCATTCTAACAATTGGTATCAGAGCTCTTGTGGTGCTTGTAAGGAAAAGTTTGAAGGTACTTGAAGCTAAAGATCAAGATGAACAAAAAGGAGGTACCAAGGCTGAAAAAGGAGAACTTCTCTGCATGACAAAGTTTGATGAAGCTGCACCTAGCTGGAATTAGAGATGCAGAAAAATAATATGGAAAATGATTACATAACAATTTCTACACCTTTGACAGCTCAACAGATGAAGGAAAAGCAAGAACAAAATAAGCAATGTTGGCGATTGCATCAGTCCTAAGTTATCCTGAATTTGAAGACATAAAAGACTGTACTACTGCAAAGGAAATATGGGACACACTGATAGATATCTATGGTGGAGACACAAATCTACTAAGAGCCAAATCTAAAAGCTTGAGAGGTAATTTTGATGAAATGAGAATGTTAGAAGGTGAGACTATTGTTCAATCTTGTGGCCAAGTTAAAGAGGTTGTGAATGCTATTAGAGGAGCTAATGGAACTATTGATGATGATATTGTTATTAGCAAGGTATTGAGAATCCTACTTCCTAGTTATGCTATTAGAGTTTCTGCAATACAAGAACTGAGATGTACTCCTGGTAACAACTTAACTCTGGAAGGTCTAGTTGGTAGACTTACTACTTTTAAATTGTCAAATTTAGATAATTTCACCCCTCAAAATGTTGATTTTGCATTCAAATCACAATTGATTCTTCATAAGTCTAAGAAAGGAAAATAAAGATGTGTGAACAGTGATAGTGACACTTCTAATGATGAGCATGAGTCACTAATGGCTAGAAGACAACCTAGAGGAAAAGGAAAATTCAAAGGTAAACTTCCTATACTCTATTTTTTATGTAACAAATTTGGCCATATTGTAGCAAGATGTCATGACAGGAATGAAAAATATGAAAATATAGAAAGAAAGTACAAAGACAAAAGGGATGATAGAGACTACATAAGGTACAATGACTACAAGGAAAAAAGGTAAGAAATCTTGCTATATTGCTAAAGAAGAAACTGATAGCAAATCTGATAAATCTGATGATCATGATATAGAGGTTGTTTATGTTTCTATGAAAGATGATTATGATGAAGATAATAAAACTGCACTTATTTTATATGTGAGTAAAGGTGATTTTATGCCCTGCATACCTGTCCCTACATTTTGTGCACAAAATGCTAGGTCCCCTTTGTTTCCTTCCTTTTTGTGGTTTACCCCTTACTTTCATTTTTGTTTTTGGCTTGGTTCCCTATTTCTTCCAGACTCTTTTGGTCCCGTCCGATCTTTGCATCTTTTTTTTTGTGCTCATTGTTTCTTCTGAGATCTGTGTCTTAGAGTGTCTTTCCCAACCAGGTGATTCCAGATCTTTTTGTGCCCGATGATCATTATCCTTTCCTCTAAAAGGGGGATGATTGTTAGGTGTTTGTGGATCCCGATCCCGGCCGCCGACATGTTTCTCAAAGTTACTTTTGGTAACTAATGCGCCTTCCTAGGCATTATTTAAGGCATTTTACCTTGTCATTTTACACTTACTACAAACAAGTTACCTTCTGGAAAATTTTATGGAGAGCGAAGCGATTTATTTTCAGAGCATAAATGTTTGGGCTAGAAGGTGCAGAGGTGTGTTTGTCAAGTCTAGTGGAGCGTTTAGGTGACAGAGTGAAGAAGTTGTAGTTCCCTCCATTCGACATTTTGAGGTTTAGGTAGGCCCTTGGGCTTTCCCTTTATTTTCTTTTCCTATTTCATTTTTTTTCTTCTGTGTTTCTTTTTCTCTGCATGTTTTTTGCTATTTTTATTGGCTGGGTTGTGTTTTCTATGTCTGTTCTTGGTTGTCATTTGTCTATTTTTTCACTCCAAGGTTGTTTCTATCGTTCAGTGCGACGCTATCCTTGAGTCTAGTGCATCTTCTTCCTTTTGTAGCCATCCAGCTCGAAGGGAAAGGCATCCACCCTCATGGGCTATAGACTTTTATAAATACCACCCACTTCCTGATGTAGAATATTGCGTTCAACCCCTAACCCAGGAGAGCTTGCAGGACTCGCACCTCCCATCTGAGTGAAGAAGACCTACCAGAAGAAGAAGCCTTTCCATCCCCCGCCTAGAGGGTTTGTAGCCCCCTAGAATATTCAAGTTAGCCTTCCCATCCCAGCAAATATTATTGAAAAAATGATCAAACCTTAGCAAATATTGAAATAATTAAATCAATTATGATTTGATCAAGGAAATTAATTTGAATTGAAAATGTTGCAAAGCATTGATTCAGGAATTTGATAAATTGATAAATGGGGCCCAAAGTCTAGGCGACCATTTTAGGGTGCATACATTTGCCCCTCTTTGACTAATGTGTGATCTTTACGGGAACACATGTAGTCAAAGAATGCATTTGAAGTGTGAGATCGATTTGGGATCACAAAACAACATAGACATCAACACCATTGTAAATAAGTAATTGACATCAGAACAAAAAATAAGCTGATTGAAAATTAAAGACAAGGTCAACACCATTGTAAATAAGTAATTGACATGTCTGAGATAAGAATCTCAAGCAAGGTTTCCCCAAGTGGAGCGAATGATAGGATTGATAAAGCTGAATCAAAGATTGAAGTTTGATAGGTACTGCCCCTTCATGATCGAAATCGAAATGAGATAGAGGAGAAATAGAAAATTGATAAATTTGATCAAATTAAACTAAAGATAACATTCTCGATGTAAGATGAAAGATATAAGGATCAAATAACTAAGGTAGATCATCAATGTGTGCTAAAAATGTGTCACACTTCTATGAGTCATATTGAATATTTCTCAAGAATGAGGTCTCGAATGACGATTCATAGCTCTCTATTCATGAAGTGCAAGGGTTTGTAATGAGGCCCTCAGATTGACCTAGTTTATGCCCATGCAAGTACACCATAAAATGAGAGATTCAAAGAGGAAAATAAAGAATGCTAGTCTCCATGATCATCAAGTATGCATGCAAATAAAAGATATTCTATATGATAATAATGCAAAAAAAGGAAATTAATCTATATGATAATAATGCATGATTATTCTATGAAAGGAAATACAAATGCAAGATTAATATATGAAAGGAAACATGAATCTAATCTAATATGTAGGTGCAAAATTAATCTAAATGGATTTCCATGGGACATGAAAGAAGAAGACAAGAAGAGAGAAGTTGCAATATCCAAGCTCAAGTACTCAAATTCTCCTCCAAAATTGCTCTCCAAACCTGCAGCATAACAATAGCATAAAAACTCTATATCTCTGATTTTTATCCCTTGTGTCTAAATGAGAAGGAGAGGGCTCCTTATAAAGGAAAGTGTGAGAGGAATGCATCCTCAAGAGAAATGTGGGATAAATCCCTAAAAAGGCAAGTAAGAGGAAAAATCACACCACTTAGGAATATGTGTGGAAAAAAAGGAGTTTTATTTATTTTCTTTTTTTCATCAAAAAGAGAGCTTTAAGTGGGGATTTTATTTATTTAATTAAAGAAGGATTTTCTTTCAATTAAATAAGATTATTTTATTTAATTAAAATAGAGAAGATCTATCCCAAGTATGAACATCTAGGCCCTCAAACCGCTGAGAACATCTGCAGGCCTATAAAGATGCTATGAATTGACATCGCATCCAGCATGAGGATGTGGTAAGAACGATGTTCCCACTGTCTCTCAGAGAGAGTGAGTTGAACTGGTACTTGAACTTACCGAAAAAATCCATCAATAGTTGGCAAGACATGGAGGCTACCTTTCTGACAGCGTTTAAGGTCCATGTGGACCTGGCCTGGTCTCACAGTCAATTTATTTCTATCTAAAAGAATCCCAATGAACCCCTGGCGACCTTTAAGCATCAGTTCCAAATAGCCTTGAATCGGTGTACAGGACTCTTCATCCCATCTACTGATTTGACCATCCAAACATACCTTAACACCTTGGACCCGTTTGTTGCTACCCTTCTTTGGACAACCACCACCGCTAATGACACAGATACCTTGGCTAAGGTTTACAACCTAGCCCTCGAACTATCCCAGAATTTGAGTAAAGCTCCCAACAGTATCAGTTAGGGCTTACCTTATAACATGTTGCCTGGGGGAATAACCTACCCAGGAGGATATGACCCCAATTCAGCACTAGGCTCCCCTATAATGAATCTGGCACCCCGATATGTCTATCCCACTCCTCATCAAAATCCTCCAAAATCAGAGTATGCTCCCTGGGAAAAGTGGAAATTCACAGTACCCCCACCGCCTGGAGTACCTTTCTTCCAGACATCAGCCTTTGGAGGCTTGCCTCCAGTGGCGGCAAGTTCCTCTACACCTGCCCCACCACCCCAATTGCTACATTGTGACACCACTACCCAACTATCCGCTGAGGTTGATTCCCTCCGATGAATAGTTTCCTCGGTCACCACTAATATGGGACAGTTAAAGATGGGAACCCCCACATCCCACAAAACCAACCCCTCCCAAAGAGGGAATATCTTTTTGGGACAATAGATTTCCAATAACTTTGGACCTTGAAACCACTATAACAATAGTGTAACAACAATGCTCGACCCAACCAACAATGGAACAACACACCAAAAAATGGGGGAATTCCCCCCAATCAACCCAACACCTAAGGAGGTGTGCGACCTAGTCATTTTGCATAACTTTTTGAATTCCACCCCCTAACATCCTAGTGTCAGATGCATGACACTGGTTCACATTTCAAGGTAAACTGTGCCACACTAGAGAAGATCATCTTGATATTCCAGTCTGATAGGAAATAAAGAACTAACTCTCCTCCTCTGAAATCTTTAGTCGAACCACATCTGTCCACTTTTACCTGTGAGACCATCTTTTTTGGTGATGGAAAAGAGGATGGGGAAGAACTCGACTTACAGGGTTTCTTTGATGACTCCATCCTAGCATTTGAGGCTAACACCTTTACCAATCCCAGGACTTTGTACAACACCTAGAGTCAATCAAACAAGGGTCCCCTTACGAGAATGATTCCACAACAGACTGTGAATCTTCCATCGGACCCTTTGGCAAATGTTAATCCACCCCCTCCCAAAGGACCCCCACCTAAAAATACATGTGACTCCATCAGAAAAGTTCTATGGGCCCCTAAAGGAAAGTTTGACATCATCAAAGTGATGGAAAATACTACTACCACCATGACCTTGATGGAGAACCTGCTTAGTTGTCCCGAGTAGAGAAAGTCTCTCCTACGGTACCTAGAGAACCCAAAATCATGTGACCGCTTGCCCAAGTCTATCACATTTGATGATGCTAATGTGGCCATATTTTGGGGAGTACAAAAGGCCCTCCCTTTTTTCTCATTCTTAAAATTTATGGTAAAAAATTAAACAACTGATTAGTGGATTCTGGAGCTTCGGTCATTGTTATGCCATTATCTATTTGCAAGAAGATTGGACTGACTCCCACACCATCCAAAGGAGTGGTTGTCCAACTAGACAAGACCACTGTTAAAATGGTGGGAGAACTAAAAAATGTCCCACTCCAGCTAGTACAAGATCCCTAGATATCCAACGTCATTGACATCCAGGTGGTTGACATCCTTGAGACTTACGGGATGCTCCTGAGTCAGAATTGGTCCAAATCCTTGAACGGATATATCTTGACCGATTTCTCCCACCTATGGCTTCTTTGGAGAGGAGAAGCCAATCAAATCAAGGTAAAAAGTGAACCTTGAATGAAACAGGCCCTCACTGATTATGGTCAGGTCAATGAAATCGCTTTCATCGAATTGGAACCCAGGTTATACATGGCTAAAGAAATCCTGACCCTAGATTTTGTCTCGAGTGGAATGATACATGATGAAGATCCTTTCATCACCCAAAGGATCCTTGATCTTGTCATGAAGCTAAAACAGGATGTAAAATCTCAAGGTGACAAGGCAAATTTAACCTCCCTATTGTCTAGCACTTGGTGTCGAGTTCATTGTCAAGACCATTCAGAGCTGGAATGTGCGTCATGTGTAGATGTTGCAAAGGTCTGCCTTGAAAAATTTAAAGTAGAACAACACAGGGGCAAGGCCCCACCCAAAGCGGTCCAATCACGAGCACACCCAATAGACCACCATCCAAGGAATCTCTTGCGGAGGCTCCTCCAGGGGATGTTTCAGTCCCTGTATCTACTCAGTCAAGGGATGTTCCTGAACCTGTCCCCCATCCCAAACCAATCATGACTCCCTCCCAAAATTTGCAACCACGATGTGCCAATAGTGATGTCTGGATCCTTAAGTTTGATGGATCCCAATCTAAACAAGGTTGCGAAGCCAGTGTGGAATTGATCAACCCCCAAGGAAAGTCTTTCCTCGCATCGTATCGCTTGTAGTTCAACTGCACCAATAACGTAACTGAGTACAAGGCCTTGGTCCTTGAGCTCCTATTCGCACTCAGGAAAGGAGTCATGTGCCTCCGGGAAATGGGTGACTCAGAACTTATAGTCTAGCAAATCTGGAGCCAATACACATGCCATGATAAATGACTAACAACCTATCCAAACTGGGCATGGAGATTAATAGAAGATTTTGATGCTTTTGGTATCGAAGTGATTCCTCAAAAACATAATGATGTTCTAGATGCATTAGTTGTGTCAGCCAATACTTTAGAACCTATGGCGGGTTCTCATATCTAGATATTTTTAGTTTAAATGATGCCCACACCCTCCATACCCAAAAATATAACTAATCTTTAGGTCTTTGAGGATGATAGACACATACTCGTCTTCATGGAAAATGTTGGTTTCTTTCAAGACTAGATCATGGAGGAAGAAGAACATGACAATACCAGACAAGAAGAAAATGAGGGTGGAATCCTCAACCTACCCTTCAAAACTATCCCTAAGGGGATGGTTGCCCTTGAATGGATCTTTGACTCTGAGCCACGAGCTCAAGATAGAACATCCCGAATCCCCGATGGGGGAAAATACGAAAAGGTAAACATCAGGACAGGATGTTGAAGAAAAGATCATCCACATCAACACCTCTTTCTCTCATGAAGAGAAAGAGAAGATTCTCGTGGTCCTCTGAGAGTATATTGACGTAATTGTCTGCAGATATGAAGATCTGAAGACCTATGATACTTGTATCATGATACACACCATCCCCCTGAAATCGGATTCCAAGCCATTTTGGGAAAAGAAAAGACTAGTTAATCCTCTAATTGAGCCCCTTATCCATCAAGAGGTTCAAAAGCTATTGGTCGCCCAGATAATCTTTCCAATCTGACATACAATGTGGGTGGTCAATCTAGTACCAGTCTAGAAGAAGAATGGGGAAATTCGACTATGTGTTGACTTTCAAAATTTGAATAAAGCCTCGAAGAAAGATAACCACCCCCTCCCCTCGCTAGATGAGGTGTTACAAATTGTTAATGGCTCCAAGATGATGTCCTTTCTAGATGAATACTCTAGATACAATCAGATAATGGTTAAATTTGAAGACAGAGCTAAACGACATTCACCACCAAGTGGGGAACGTTTGCCTACAAAAGAATGCCTTTCGGGCTGATTAATGTCGGGGCCACGTTCCAGAAGCCATGGACATCAGGGATAACTTTAAGAAACCCCCTCCCAGGAAAAAGTGTAAAATCCTGGCCAATCATACATTAATTTAGGGAAAAAAATTTATTGATGATGGCAATTTTTTTTTCCAAATTAGGAAAATAATATAAAGGCGTAGAAGATTTTTTTCCCTCCCGAATGAAAATTCCAAAAAATCTTGGCGAATTATAAATTAATGGGGGGAAAATATATAATATATGAGGTGAATTATTGTCTTGTGAAGGTAAAAAAAATATTTGTACTGGCGATTTTTATGTGTTGTTTTAAAATATATTTATTTTATTGGCTAATCTATCGTTAATTATGGGAAAAATAAATATTTTATTTGGTGATTTTCAAAAGATGGGACTCGTTAATGTGTCATGTGGGCCAACACCAACTAATATTAAATATCTTATTTGAGATCGTTTGATTATCCTAGATCAATTCCTAAGGTTTAATCTCGGCCCAATTTTGGCCCAATTTCGGCCCAATTTCATGAAGGAAACAAAGTTTTCCAAGAAGTCACCTAAATAATGACACGTAACATAGTAATTAATTCAACGTCCATCGAATATTGCTTTTATTTGTTGTGAATATAACTAATCACACATTGGACACATAACCTAATTAGATATTGTTAAATGTATTATTTGATACCATTTGATCATCATAGATCAATGGCTGAAATTAAATTTCAGGCCAAATTTTGGAAGGAAACCGACTTCTACAGGAAGTCACTGGAATGATGACTCGTATCAATCTTAAAAAGTGCACCGTAACCATGATTGTTGATTACTACTGGTTATTTTTTGACATGGATGGTGGATAGTGCAACTGCAACTTGTAACTCGTAACTCAAAAATAAATAAATGCCTTGTCAGTGACATTCTTTAACTGCCATCTTTAATTGTCAATAGTACACATGCATTTATCGGAAAATTTATGGGA
>MU227459.1:90076-115146 GCA_018584345.1 Thuja plicata | reverse complement strand
GAAAGAATAATTATTAATTGCTAAGTATTTGTGATCACTACTATCAATCAAGGGGTCGGGTCTATTTAAAGAGAATCTGGTTTCTTTCTTCTTCATTTTTCTTTTGGTAGATTAAGAGTCAGAGCTGTCGGTGGTAGAAACTGTGCCTTTGGTTTTAAGGTTTAGGTTTTTAGGTCTTTAGGCTTTCAAGAATTAAAGATGGATACACCAATCTGTTTGAGATGCACATCACCAGATGACCAGAAGTCCTTTTTGGGCAATGTCTCAGAAGAAATCCTCACTTCCGTTTGTAGGGAGGTTGGTGGAAAGTCATTTATAAATTTTGCTATGTTGATGTTATTGGGTCGAGAGTTCATTGAGAATGTTGACAGATACCACGTCTACATAGACATTACATCCCATTTTTTTGCGTCTCTCCTCGACCTCGAAGGACAGAAGGTGGATATGCTGATGCTGTTGAGGAAGGTTTTTAAAGAGAAATTCCTGAAGGATGATGTCAATGTTTTTGTTTTTACGAAATTAGGGGTGGGGATCCCTTGGCCAAGATATATACATAAGCTGTTGGTTTCGGGCAGTAATGTGGCCAGACAACCCTTTTTGTTGAACCTCAATGAGGAGAAACTAACGCGACATAGAAAATGGGCACGACTTGGGTGGGATTTTCTCCAAAAATGTTTTTACCTTGATGAATTCGACGAGTCAAACTACACATGGCTTGACAAATTCTCAGAGATTATCCTCTCTAGAAAATTCTACTCAGATGAAAGGGAAGATGAAGATCCTTGATTCCCTAGCTTACCCATTCCCATTACCCTAGTTTTTTGACAATGGACATGCAAAGTTTCACACTTTTTTTTTATACCGATAAGAAGTTTCCTAGTAGGTTTCTGTTTTTACTGTACGATGTAATTTTTTTTTTGAAAAAAATAAAATAAAATTTCCAAGTTCGTTTCAAATTTCTTTTTATGGGTACAAGAAATGATTCGTAAGACTTAGAATTCTCTGTGATTACAATATTTTAATTAGTTTCTTTACCTGTGTATTAGACATTTAAGTATATGCTTATTCTTAAGCGATGGATTAGTAGTTCCATTTTTTAAATTTGAAGACTGAGATTCTGAATTTTTAAAACGATTAAGTTTCTTTATCAGTCCAGAGCAAGTTTCTATTTTTAATTTGCCAATGTGTCATATCGATGTATGATTATAAGATAGAAATAATTGAATTAAAATCTAAATCCGACTACACTGTAAAACTAAACATTTAATAACATTTATTAAATGTAATAACTAATAAGCTAAAGTTGTAATTTAAAATTATTAAGTGACACTCACACATGTCCTAGTCACATCAAATGACAAGCCAAAATTTAATGGGACCCGCGATAGTGTGACAGTGCCAGAGACCGTTGGATGAGCACAGATCAATGGTGTGTGGTGTATTTCAGGCCGAAAGGGAAAAGAAACCCCATTTCTGCAAACCTATTCTGAAATAATGTAAATGAACTCAAATCACAATCATAGAATAAGTATCACTTACCTTTGCCTCAAATTAAAATGTAGCAATGCAGTCGCGACTCGCCAATGCAGTATTGACTTTGAGTATACAGTTCCACTAAATAGTCTAAAACTTCACTATGATCAAATATAGATATATCATAGAGATATCAGAATGTTTTTATACTAATCCTTATTCAGAAAATTTGGTGAGAGGTATTAGGTATACAAATATTTGGGCAAGCCCGCGTAATTATAACATGTCTTTTGTTATTTTTGAGGCAATTATGGGTCATCCAATACCTTCCCATGATTAATAAAGTTGGCTACATTATGTCGGCTAGAGACACGTGTCTGTTAAATGTCAGGCAAATATAGGCCATCGATTTGGGGTCACTTAGAAATTATAGGCGAATGTTGTAAATTTATGGGGACCAGAATTTATATTCCATTGGCGATAATATGTAAGAAATGGAAAAATTAAATAAACTGATGCGCGATGGGCCTGGGCTTTGGGTCAATATTAATAAATGTTAGGCAACAGGGTCAATCGAATATGTGAAAAATATTCACCAATTCTGGGGTTGCCGACATGCGACATTCGCCAAATGGTGAATAATTGCCACTAAAGTTTCTATCAATGGACATAGCCTTCGAAGGCTTGGTCAAAAAATGTATAATCATCCACATGGATGACTTAACCGTGTTCTCTTGAGAAATACGTGATCACCCGACTAATCTTGCTAAGATCTACGAAAGGTGCCACCGGTTCAGTATATCCCTCAACCCAAAGAAATGCATATTTAGAGTAACATAGGGGAAATTTTTAGAACATATCGTCTCAGAAAAAAGTATATCTATTGATCCTAAGCGATGCAAAGCACTGCTATAATTGCAAATATCAGGTAGTAAGAAGGAGATGAGCTCTTTCTTTGGGAAGATCAATTTTTTCTAGCATTTTATCACTGGTTTCACCAAGGTTTTAAAACCTCTGAATGATATGATGAAAAAGGATATAAAAATCGAGGGGAGCCCAGAGGCAAAAAAGAATTTTTCCCAGATCAAGCAAGCTATCATGGAGGCCCCTATCCCGGTTAGCCCAAAAGGTAGAAGGGGAAGAATGACACATTTCTTTTATGAGCTCCCGCTTTAAGAATGCAGAGGTGTGATATTCACCTTTGGAAAAACAAGCATTTTACCTCATCCGGGCGGTTAAGAAATTCCAACACTACATCCTCCGTAGCAAAGTGCATGTCATCCTCCCCAACCTGGTCGTCAAATCTTTATTACTTCAAAGTAAACTGGGTGAGCACCGAGGGAAGTGGATGGCTATCCTTGGAGAGTATGATCAAGAGATGCAACCTATGAAACTTGTCTAAGGACAAGGGCTATGCAAAGTTATGGTTGCAGCCCACCTGCATATCAAATGCCACACCTACATCGTGCAATCTATCACTCAAGACCCCTGATATGCAGACTTGGTGCACCTTCTGCTAAATAACCAGTGCCCAGAAGGGCTCATTCCAAGTAAACGTCGGGATCTCTGGCTAAAGAGAGCACATTTCATGATAAAAAAAATGGGACTCTATTTCGAAGGAACTATGAAGGCATCTACCTCCGGTGTCTTGACCAATGAAAATCTGCAAAAATGATAGAAGATGTCCATAGTCATTTTTTAACTAGACATGGGTCGCCCGATGCTACCACCCATCAAAGTCTCTAGGCTGGTTACTATTGGCCCCACATTTTTCCAGATGTCTACGCACATGTAAGGAAATGTCAAACCTGCCAAACTGCTGCTTCAAGAGACCAGAATCTGACAATGCCTCTCCAACCTGTATTCGAGGCAAGACCTTTCACCCAGTGGGAGTTTGATTTCATAGGAGAGATAAATCCCAACTCATCAGTGAACCATTGGTACATTTTAACTACCACTGATTATTTCTCCCGGTGGACCGAGGCTATACCATGTAAGAACAACATTGCAAATTTAGTGATCCATTTTATCGAAGAGAAAATCGTCACTAGGTTTGGAATTTCTTTTGCCCCAGTGTGCGATAACGTCCCATCATTTTCCTCTGCTCAATTATTAGAGTGGGCCTATGATAGGGGTGTCACCTTGATGTTTTTTAGTAATTACTACCTGTAGGGCAATGGGGTAGTAGAATCAACCAACAAGAACCTTTTAGAGGTAATAAAACACTTTCTCAAAAGAAATCCCTGAGATTGGCATCAGAAACTGAGTTTTTCCTTGTGGGTAGACCACATCCAAATCAAGGCCGCTTTGGGGACTTCCCCATTCTATCTGGTGTATGGACTAAATCCAGTGTTCCCTGTGAACCTACAAATCCTAGTCCTACAGTTCATGCAAGATTTTAATAATCAGGATAACATCGTTGAGGTGTGCCTCCTTAACTTGGTAGGGTTGGAAGAGAAAAGAGCTCGCACACTAGAACATTTTGCAAAGCACCAAGCTGTAATCAAATGATGGCTTGAAAAAAGAGCTCAATTCAAGGCTTTTCAGTTCTCAGACCTGGTCCTTTTGTGGGACAAGGCCTGAGAGAAGAAGGGAAATCATACCATGTTCCAAATGCTTTGGCTTGGACCTTATCAAATTTTCAAAATTTGTGGAGCCAACACATACCGCCTCAGTTCCTTAACTGGAGAAGTTGTCTCATTGCCTGTTAATGGGCAGTTCCTAAAACATTACTTTGAGTAAGATAGAAGAGTGAACTCCCCATCCTAGAGATGTACCATATGTATATACCTCTTGTAAGTATCCTTTGGGTGTGTCTCTCTAACACACCCTCCCTTGTAAATAGTTTTGGGGGATTTTTGCCCTGGTCCTTTGGTGTCTCATCTATCCTTTTTGTGTTTTCTTTTATTTTGTGTGTCATTAGTGTTTTTCCCTCTTCTATTAGATTGGTATGCTTCACATAATGGTCATGCAAGTTGAGAGATTCTCCTCACACATTTTAGTGGTCCTGAACTAGATGGTAAACAAATTCTGGCCTTATCCTCATCTTGGGAAGTTCCTCACACAAGATTTTGGGCATCAGAGGCTCTTCTCTAAGATACATATTGATGTTTCTCCTTAGAAGAACAAAGGTCGACTGTCATTTCAAAAATGGGGAGTTACTTAAATACCAAGAACAAAAGGGGCTCAGAGAAAGATAGATCAATTACACTCTCTACGAGAGGTGCCTAAGCGAAGGAAATAAATGAAAGACTTTCCACGGTTGGATTTTATCGCTCCACTCAATAATCAAAGGATGGTGAGGTGAAAGAAGTACCACCATAGTAACAAGCTAAGCTTGAGGACCCTAGTGAAATTAGTACCGCCTCTCCCATTCGCACAAAAAAAATTGATAAAGGAGTTGGGAGCAGAAGATCTAGATTTTGGGAAACATGAAACACCTGCAAGATGCCAGATTTGCTATGTTAGTTTGGTTTTTGTTGATAGGACTCTTGTGACCGGGTCCACCAGCAGATGTAAGTTGTCACTGGGTACCAGGGTACTGGCCAACTTCACCTGTAAAGCTTGTCCAGGGAAATGAGATTCCCCGGGCCTCCAAGCACTTGAGGGTCAGGTCTCGACGGTGTGGGGCTCAGTTGGGAGATGTGACTATTTTTGAGGGGGATAGCTGGTTGTCTTCAACTCGTTCTCTCTGGGGATTCAAGAAGGTGAGGTTTCTCCAAGCACACTTACACTTAACAAATAAACTGAAAAAGATCTTGCAAGGTTAGAAATATTTCATCTACCTATAGTTATGCCGAACATTCAAAACATCAACAATACTCTAACACACTATACTAAATACCAAAGAAACATACAACCATTAGTTCATATTTCATCAGTAGCAAGGGAAAGGAGGTCATTAATCTACTTCAAGTGTTAGAGAAAAGGACATGAAGAACACAAAGCATAAAATACCGTCAATCCAGAAGACAGAATGCCAACAAAATCATTGCAAGAACTCTCCCTTCTTCATTAACATTTCTTCCAGCAAGCACTGGTGTGTGGTACAATGGTGGCTCCAAGGGAGAATCTAACTATTAAAAGCTTAAAGATTAAGGAGCATTGAGCTCTACAACATGAGAAAATGAAAAATTGCTTTTTTATTACTATGGACTACAAAATCATCAATTTTGCCGACCCTTGGAATGGGGTCAGACTTACTATTTATACACATACACATCTAACCCTAACCCTAACTTATGTTACATTTGTACAATCAAATAAATTATCCAGTGGCCGGTGTTGGTTGTATTTCCTATTTTTTCTGCTTCGCCTTGTTCCTCATCTTGCCCTCTAAAAATTTCAGGGTTTCATGTCTAAACCTTGCCAAAATTGCAAAAAACCCTGAAAACCCTAAGTATCCAAGTGTTAAAATGATGCATTTAAAACCCTAGGTCATGTCTTATGTTTCAGCATTACTTTTTCAATCACTTAAGACATGTGCTTTAAGTTAAGTCACCTCGTCGCGTTACCTGGGACAAATATTCCAAATGCTCTCCCGACTTTGCTTTTCCTTTATGTCGCGTAGTCTCATTGCGAAACAGAATATTCCTTCAGTGTTTTGAGACTTGGCGATTTCCTTCAGTCGGGTAGTCGCAAGATCTTCATGTTATAAAATTTGAAAAGAATGGGACCCACTGATAGTCGGGTGATCGCAAGAGAAATCAGCAGTTATGACAAATGTTCTCAGACTTCGCGATTTACTTCATGTCGCGTTGTCGCCAGATCAGGCCAAAGATCACAGTTAAGTTTTCCTTTAGTTGCGTGGTCTCGAAATAAGATGGTGGTTAAGAGATAATAGCCCAGACTACGTGACTAACTGTTTGATGCTGACAGTTTTATTCAGTCGGGATGTCGCTAGAGCAGGACGGTGACTCAGCTCTTCAGAATGCATTGAGTGAACCAAAGAGCAGGTGACATCTGTCATAAAGTAAGTGGTTGTCGGGAGGTCGCCATAAGTGAGAAATAGATTGAGCGACAAGGAGACTAAGGTATTTTTTCCTTCAGTTGCAAGGTCTCCAAATGATTTAAGGGCATACCTGATTATTCAGTGATTAATCGACAGCTGTCAGAAGAGAGAATCAAAAGATCCAGCGGCAGTCGCGAAGTCTGGAAAGAAAAGTGACCCAGGGAAAAGGTCCTCCTGACTTGGCGATTAGGGTATGTCATAAAGTCGCTATAAATAGAGAAAAGGCATGTGCTATATGTTGAAGTAAAGTTAAAGGTATCTCCCGACTGGGCGACTAAGGCTTGTCGCGAGGTCTTAAAATAGAACATGAGCATCCAATGACACGGAGATAACCGTAAAGGTTAATAGTAATGGCTAGTCGCCAAGTCTGGAAAAGAAAGATGAGTTAAGGATAACTCCATGCGACTTTGATTTCAGTTATGTCGCAAGATCGCCAGATGGACTTGGGTCAGCCAGGATAAGAAAATACATTGTTGTGAAGTCTGGGAATCAAACCATGGTTAAAGACAAGGGCTCATGATAAAGAGACTTCCTACAGTCGCGTGGTCGCCTGATCACGAGATCTAGAAAACGGTGGCAAGTGGTTGACATGACAGGGTAAATCTCTCGGCAACCAATCAGAGGCTAGAATGTTGATTACTATGTACAAAAGGTAGCTGAGATGTGTGACAGAGAATGAATCAAAAGATGACATGTCAGCTGTCTTAAACATTTTATGATTGCGCCAAGGATTCATATTTGAAAATTTGATTTCCTATCAACTTCGTGCAACTACGGCTAGGTTTTTCAAAGTTCACGACATGGCAACTTAATGGCAGAACTGACGTTTCTGAATTATGAGCTATGTAGTGTGAATCATTTGGCTATAAACAGATGATAGCACATTCATTCTTATTCACCGTGCTTTCAAATTTTCAGAGCCAAGTTGCTTGTTTTTAGTGAAAGGTGATATTTTGAGCAGTTCCAGTGTATCCACAGTGATTAGAGATTTCAAAAAATTGCAGAGGATTGTGCTCAGAACAAACAGCTGATATTGAAGAATAGATTTGTTTCAATATCGGTTGAGGAAAAGAAATTCAAGGTGCTTGCAAAGATGAGTAGAGTTGTGAGCGTCACTTCTACAAGTGGAGGCAGTGGAGAAGAACAAAAAGGAAAACCGAGCTTCTCTGATGAATTTCTCCAGCTTTTGCCAGGTTCAACACAAAACAGGAAGATTGACACAGGTGTGTTTAAGGATGACTTCATGGACATCAGAGATGCTGCAACCCCGGGCACAACAGGTTACTCTCTTTTTACATACTTTTATAAAAATTCTGATAATCCTATCCCTATTTCAAACCCTTGGACATGTGGTTTGGGTAGGTTATTAGTTCCTGATGTGTTTGTAGATGTTGACCTATTTCTTGACCTGGAAAATCATTATGATGCCCTTACAAAGACTATCAAAAGGGATGATGGCACTAACTTGCTGATACTGAATAGAAATTCTTTCATGCAAGCCTTTGGCCTGTTCAGCACCATGTCTACCAAAATTGACATGAAAAGGCAAGAAAAGAGGTATAGTGCCAAGCCTAGAATTGAAAAGAGCTTGTTACATAAGCATATGCCAAAAGAATTGAGAGATCATTTAGGTCCTAAGGCTGAACCATACCCATATTATTATAAGGACCTACATTTTTATATCAAGTACAATGCCTATGCCCTTTGCAGAGTACTGGGGATAGATGGAGACACAGAAAGAATAGGTCATGGTATTTTAATGATGGTTTTAGACCTGCAGGAGGTGCATTCAAGCACCAGTTATGATTATATTCAACATATAATTGATGAGATGCACGAGGGTTTTATTGCAACTCAGAAGAAATTAAAGAACCCTAAGGAGAAGGAGCCAAAATTCTTGCATTATTCAGTCCTAATGCACCTTCTCTTGTATTTCAATTTTTCAATCATGGATCCCCACAACTTATCCCCTCAAAGATTTTTTCAGGCACAACCAAATCCTATCCAATTCTAGGTTAGAGTTTGGAACTATACTTCCAGGGATTGTGACTTCTGTGCCTTCCAAAATTGGATTGTATATCCAATAATAAAAAGTCTGGGAATAAGCAGGACTAGAATTCCTTTGAAGGTCATACAACTGCTAAGGCCTTGTGAATATTTAGAAAATTGGCCTGGAAACCACAACTGGGGTGACTTCTTCTTGGAGGAGAACTTCACCATAATCAGAGTATATGGGTGCATTCATCCACCCCATATTCTGCCTTATAATGTGCCTATGAGAGTTGCTGCTATGGAATTCATCTGGCAGCTGATGTTAACTGACAATGAACACTTTGCACCTCATAAGAAGGGGACTATAACCCCTAGGCAATTTAGAATTGCAAATTTTACAATTGGTAAGAATGCCATGGATGAAGTAAGTCAATGGTTAGAGAAGTTCAGAATGGGGGCAGCCCCTTACAGGTATATTGACCCAGAAGGCTTCATGGCAGGGGTTAGGAAGCTATACACTCCTACTATCCCTAATACCAATGTGCATTGTGAATGTATAGAGGAGGATGCTACAAGAAATAACTTGTATGAAGATGACATCCACATGAAAAGATTGAGAATTCAGGAGCTGCTGAAGTTGCAGACTCAGATAAAGAGGAATGGTTTGTCCTTTGGGGGTTTTTACCCCGACCTCATGTATTTTGACAGGATCAAAGCTATGATTGACAATTACTATGTGTTGTTAGATCAATTATATATAGTCCTTGCTAAGAAAGGTGCTCAGTCTCCTGAGCATTCAGAGTCAGAGTACAAGAGTGGTGATGATAGTGACTATGCACGTCCTTACATGTCTCCTCCACCACAACAAGCCCAAGAGAAAGAAATGGCTGAGATCCCACAGTTGCAAGGAGAAGAACAACACATTATAGACTTAATAGTTGCAACACAGCCTGATGATGTGGAAGAGCCTGCAGCCAAGAGGCAAAAGTTGGAATTAGGCCAACCTTCAGCAGAGGGACAGAGCAAGAAAAAGGACAAGGTTAAGGCCTTGATACCTGGCACTAGGTTATATGATCATAACCTGAGGAAAGCAATTAGACAAGGCAAGAAACAAATGCCTGATCCAGAAGATAAAGTTGAGATCCCACTAAGGACATGTGTGGATGAGAGATTGCTTAGTCAGCAAAAGTTCTTAGATGATGACAATTTTGTGAAGACAGAGGAATTTAAAGATTTCCTTAGATGGCACAAAGTAGAGCAGTTAAAGTCCTAATTACTTGTGGATGGGAAGGAGACAATTACCAATGAAGCTCTTGTGGCCCTAAAAAATTATGATCCTGAGGTTGAGGACATCACTCCTGAGGATGCCAGGAAAATGGTGCTGGGAAGTGGTATTTTATTGGCTGAAGGCTGGGATTTGGCATCTGCATTCATCATAGATCAGATCAGAAAGCAGCCTGACCTTAAAATGGTCAATGAAATTCAAGTGGGAGAAATGATTAAAGGATTTGGGTATGACCCAAAGTCTCAAGCCTTTGCCATGTGGAATCTGAGTCCTAAAGAGCAAAAGCCCCAATTAGTAAACATTCAAGAAAATATGGTGGGGAATCAGATGGTGTGGTCAGTACAGAACACATGGGACCTAGAGATTTCCCAAATAATGACACACTAGGCTCAGTTAAATGAGGACAAGGCAAAGAAATTGTCTAAAAGGTATACAGCTCTGTTAGAAGAAACAAGTGCACTATCAAAAGACAGAGACATGTGCCACATAAAACTATACCAGCGGAATGAGTTGATAAAAAAATTATTGGAGGAGTTAAAGACAAAGCCTGAGGTTGTGTATGTGCCTGCACAACCACCACCTATGCAAATTGAAGATCAGCCTAAATCAGAAGAGGCTGTGGAACAAAAGGTGGATGAAGAAAAGGGAAATGCTATAGCATTGAAAGCATTGAAAGGTATATTACAACATAGGATTGAGATCCTCAAAGAAAAAGTTGATGTTGTAATTAATACTTATAATAAATTACCTATATTGCATGCTAAGGTATTAAGGTACCTTCTAATTCTAAACCCATACTTCACAAAATGGTCTGCCAGGGCTAGTTTATTTGAGAAATTGTCATCCCTGCAAAACATAAGGGCAGACTTTCCTCCAATTGTAACAGAGGTAGAAGATGAGATCAAAAGGGTAAATGTTTCTCTCTCATTCTTCAAAGGGAAATTGAACCAAATAGAGGCTAAGTTAAGTCTCTTTTCAGCTGATTTTAATAGGTTTATTCCTGCCTTGAAAGGAGAAGATGACCAGGTAAAATCTATAGATGCCTGGAGAGGTGAGTTTGACACCAAAATGCCTAGTGAAGAGGCTTTTCTTTTGGGAACTGAGGTTGATATTGACGGATTTAATCTGCTTTTAGATGAAGCATTCAAAGCTGAGACAGACATCAACAAGTTCCTACTTGATGTCAAAAACATCACCGATGTAAGATGGGACAGACAAAAGGTGCAGGTACAGAGTACCCAAGACTTCAATTGGCCAACAGACGATGAGGTCAAGGCATGGGAAGTCATGACAACACCGAAGAAAAAGAAACCTGTGGTAGAGGAAGAAATTTTGGATGATGAGTGAGGTAACACTTGGCGCTGCACTGTTCATAGACAAGATGGACATTT
Organism: Thuja plicata; assembly: GCA_018584345.1. Taxonomy (NCBI): domain Eukaryota; kingdom Viridiplantae; phylum Streptophyta; class Pinopsida; order Cupressales; family Cupressaceae; genus Thuja; species Thuja plicata. The sequence continues at coordinate 103,994 of MU227459.1, read as the reverse complement.
ATTTGAAAAGGAGATGTAGGTGAGAAGACGAGAACAACTACCAAGACTTCGCATAAATGCACCAGCTACCATCTACAGATCAGATTGCAGTTGCTAGGTCGAGAGAAGAACAAGAGATATCTGATTCTACCTTTTTGACTCAGTCACTCTACCGCTTCTTCTCTCTCTCTTTTGTCTCTCTTGTATATTTAGGGTTAGGGTTTTGAGACCATCCGAAGCTTGTTGCATCCTTAGGGATCCCAAGATGGTCTATAATCTATATATATCATAAGACTTGTAATAGTTAAGTGCCTTTGATTTTTTGGAACATTTTTGTGAAGAAGAGATAATATATTACAGAATTCAGATCCTCTGGATTTCTATCTATCTTTCTAAGCTGTGTAATCTTTCATGTACAACAAGCTGGATCACATAAATAATATACGGTGCAATTTTACTCTTTTCTACTGTTGTCTCTTTACTTTGTATGTATGCTTTTCTATGTTAAAGTTTATCAGGTATTCTGTAACACTCTGGTTATAAGGTAACCATTTAATTGTTTACAAGTTTCTTTCAAGGAAAGAATTAAATGTTGTAAGTGATTTTAAGGAGCATACTACTTTGTTAAGGATTTGATAAAATAGTCTGGAGGTGACAAGATAGTTTGTAAGGCAACCTATCCTAATTGTTTGAACTGTAAGGCAGTTCAGTGTATTTTTTTTCTGTGATATCTTTGCTTATTATTGACTCTGCAGCCCAATGGATATACACTAGTCCGGAAAACAGTCTGATTATCTATCTGTGTCCAAGATATTCCAAGTTATCAGAACCAAATCAATTAAAAAACTCTGTTACTAAGAACATATAAGTTGAACTTGCTAAAGGACCTCTGTCAGCAGGACACTGTCCATATTATTGATTCCTTGAAGAGAGAATCCACTAGGTTATCCCTCCTACAAGAAAAGGAAGAAGGATTAAAACCCTTGTATCACTGGTTTTTTTCATATTTAAGGTTATGATTTGTATGGTTAAATCTTGTATATGATTATGCTTGGTCATTTACAAGGTGATTTATAAGTTGGTTCAGTAAAGATACATGACAAATCAGTGTCCACATCAATAAATACTGTGTTAACAAAAATCTTAAAAGGTAAAACCTGCCTGAGCATATGTGGATCTCAAAAATGAAGAAGGACCTTATCCAGTCCTTAGCAATTAGGCTTTTCTTGTCTATAAATCAGAATTAGAAGGTACAGCTTTCAGATAGACATTTCAAGCACTGTGATTCATACAAGAAAAATCCCTAACAGCCGGTACTACCTGCGCCATTGTACAAAAGACTTAGAGATGGAATAGGCCTGTCATGTTAGAAGAAAAAAGATGAGAGGTGGAATGGAAGAATAGGCCTCAAGAAGAAAGCCAAGAAGAAGAAAGAAGAAATTTGATCCCTCGGGGATCAAGGCTACATGCCTCATAAATTGGAAAAGCAATGCCCTATCTCCGATGTGCCAGGTGTAACGTTGAAACGATGCCTAGGGAAGACCACCTGTCAGAAAACTCCTTGCCGATCCAACATGCCTTGATGTAGCTATCTACCTTCTGACAACCTTTATTAACTACTCTGAAAGTGACCGATCAGCCTCGAGGACTGAGACACAGGTCACTAAAAGAATAAAAAATGTAGGATCCATGACTCCGGGATATGGGAACTTACATTTTGAAAGAATAAAGAATTCAAAACACTTAGGTTTTTCTCTAGCCCCCGGAGAAACTTTATTGCTGCTTACTGTCACTGAAGACTTGGAGGAGATGGGAGATTCCATCTTCATTGATGTCTTTAAGGCTGGCCTGTCGGTATTTGGCCACTTCAATCTGTTCCCCTAGGTCTGAAACATTTCCATTAAATTCATCGGCCATCTTTGACACATCGTGACCACTAAGTATCATGCCAGTTATTTGCATCATTTGAGCTCTGTCTATTCCCTCTAGGGATTGATACCTTGACTCCATTAACTCATCAAACTTCCCCAAGACATACTCCTCCGAGGTGCATGTGTCAGTGTTCAATGGATCATCCCCGAAGACCTTTGAAACAAAAGACTTGTAAAAATTAAAAGAATATTGTACTGCATTGATCTTATCCTATAGAGTCCCCACCAGTTGCTTGATTACACCCAATATGAGGTCAAGTCTGGAGTGCTGGGTCCTCACAAACTCAAATGACTCTTCTCCCAAAATTCTAGACTCGGAAAAAATCTCCTCTCCAAGGCTGATGAGATCTTCTAACTCAACCTTCCATGCCTCATAATTTTTTATGTCCCCCTCCCATATGCTGATGGTAGTTTTGGCCTGATGTAATACATGGAGGGCTGCATATAGGTCTGGGAGGGTGGACACTAAGAAACGCCAGATGTTTCCCAACTGTAAGGTAACCCATTCATCCACTGCTTGGGCCTTCTTCTTCATCGCATATAATGAGTCTATGTCGCTCTGCAGTAGTGGTGCATAAGATGTAGAGGCCTCTAGAGGAATAACATTGATAGGCCAGGCCAGCTCAGTTAGCAACCCCATGAGGTTTGCATTTTTCTCCTTTTCTTCCTTGAGCTTTTGAGCCTACTTTTCATAGCAAGCCTCCACTGCCTTGGATACCTCTTTTAACAGGTCTATTTCACCATGTTTCCCTCTCTTCCCTAGTGATATCTCCATGATGTTATAATCTCCAACTTTGGTCATTGCTTCGTCTGTGTCTGGGGAAGGTGTCACTATTACTGTGACTGATTCTCCTCTTGGCTCAGTCCAAAGGGTGTGGACTGTCTGGGCTTTCTTGGCCTTTAGTGGGTTCTATGCCTGAGCCATCATTTCTATGAAAGAAAGGTGGGCCCTAAGTTTTGATGAGGGGGCCTTTCTCTTACGAGATTCCACCAACCACTGTGGTGGGTGGGGTGGCTTTGTAGCCAAAATCTATTCCTGTGACTGTCCCCCGATATCCTGCTATGCCCTTTCATCAGGATGAGCCTCCTTTGACTCCTTCCCCATGTCTTCTAGCTCACCAATGACATTTCCTCTAATGATACCTGTGTTCTTTACCCCACCGTCTATATCTTTGGCAATGTTTGGGTCTTCATTGGTTGCCCTGGGGATTTCTTCTTCTTCTTGTTGTTGTTCTTCCTCAGCCTATGTTGCTGGGATATCTTCTTCTGTCGGTGTACCTTTTGGTAGTGGGGGAGGTAATGGGCCAAGGTTTAACATTTGGGCCGCAGTGATTACCTCCCCAAAGGTTACCTTCGGGAGAAACATTTGGAGTACGACAGTTGGGGTCACGGTTGTTCTCGAAGGTCCAATTTCCCCAGCCGATGCCATCTGTTCACTTTGTTTTTGTTGCCTTGAAACTCCCATATCCTATACTTCTGGGACTTCAAAGGCTATCTCTTTTTCTATCCCTTTCTCTTCTTCCATTTGTTCCTCCTGCTCTTGCGCAAGTTTTTTTCTGGAGCTTCCTCCTGCTCTGGGATTTCAGCCTCTGTTTGCTCAATGTCCCCCTGCAAATTCCTAAACTCGTCGATTCTAAAAACATCATCAAATTCATCCTGAGGGGGAGGAATTTTAGGGACATGAGTGGGCTCCAGTTCCCTCTCTGGCTCCGAGGAGTCAGAAGAAAGTATCTCTACTTGTGGGATCTAAGGCATCCCTAGCTCCGGTTCTACCTTCAGCTTTAGATTAAGCCTTTTCTTCTGCCGAGTGACCAAAGGAGACCCCGCATCCCTTAGGACCTACTCATCTTATGGATCCGCACCTTTTTCTTTGACCATTAGTGCTGCTAGGGAAGGGGAAGATGGAGGACAGATGGGTTTGGTCATGAGAACAGGAGTAGCAAACCATGTGATTAAATTCTCCTTCATCTGTTGGGAGGCAGCTATTGATTACTTCAACTATTCTTTTCTGGGGATCTTCTGCATAGTTGGGGTCTCCATTATTATTTTTCCCCTATCTTCTCCTTGTGAAGAAGTTTCGGCCCTGGGGGTTAGCTTTGGTACCCGCTGGGCAGCCCTGCAGGTACTCCTGGGGTATACTCTCTTAAAATATGCGTGGCTGTGCTCGACCACGTTGTGGGTAAACTCCTCAATGGTGGGCCCCTCCTAGGAATTCCAATTTACCGGTGGGAGGGCCAACTTATCAATCCCCTTTGCTTTGTACTGGGGGTCTATTGTGGAGCCAGCGTCTGAGAAGTCAGTTGGAAAGTTTGAAAGCTTTAACCTTTCCATCATTCCCATGGTCATCCAGATGTAATGCCAACTCCAGACTTCAACATTGTCTTGGAAATCTTCCCACAAGTCCTTCATGTGGTATTGGTGGGGATCTAATGCCCGAGGAAGTGCCAGTGCAATTTTTCCATGCGAATCAAATTTCTTTCGCGCTAGATAAAATTCCTCCAGGTTCAAGCTCTTAAGTTCATTGCCTGCCTCCTTGGATGCGGCCAAACTGCACGAGTAATTCCCACAAGTGATTGGGAATGGGATATTTGTCACCTTCTTTAAGGCATAGAATGCATGCAACTCCATTATTTTCTTTCAGTACTCCAAGAGAATTATCTTGTTCCCACAATGTTTGGGCAACAAGAAAGGTTTATCGGAGAAGCCAGTTACCCTTATGTATGTATGCTGCTAGAATTGTATGTAATAATGGCTATAAATTTTGAACAGATCCATTGCCTCCATGGAGAGGCAGTATCCTGCATCCCGGGTAGGTGTGAGCAGGTTGTAGTAAATGAAGGCATCATTAACCTAGTAGAAACTGGGGAAACTAGCCTCCCATTGGATTTGCAGGAAATAATCCCAGGGAGCCTTCTAACTCGGGCCGATCCTGAGTACACCTATTGTGAGTAATCCATTGGTGTGGGGTCATTGTTGTGCTAGGGCCTAGAGAACATAGGAAGTCATATAGAACTTCCACTTTTGGACCACCTGAAGGAACTGAGAATCCACATGGTTTGAAATAATGGCGGCCCAATCAAAGTACTCCCCATCGGTGGAAATGCCAAGTAAGAAGTAGTACATCCACCCTATCAATTCTTGAGCATGTGGTTGCCCAAAGACCTGGGATAGTGCTATCATCCCCATCTGGATGCTTTCTTTAAATTCAAATCGGGGGATTTCTAGCTTCATCTTCCTGGTGTCCCTCTTTGGAGTCTTAAGCCAATGATTATTCATATATATCCGGGCTGCAGCCTCCAACTGTTGAAATTGCACTAAGGCATCAGATCGAGTGATGATAGTTGGGTTGTCAAACTGATGGATCCCAAACCCTATCCAAAAATTTGCGGCATCGAGATACACCGTGAGGGTGGGATACCCGGTTGGTTCCAGGGATGTGAGCATGACAGCCCAGATGAAAGAATTGTAATGTGCTGCAAGTGTTAGAATTAAATCTGGGTCCTACACCAAGCATGGGAAATAGGCAGCCTTGAGAATCCTAGAATCCTCGACACTGATCACCAGTGGATCCCCAGACTGTCACTGAATGTACATTATTTTAACCAAGGCTTGCATCTTATCCCACATCCCGACGCTGGTGTCGATAATCAATTAAACTTTGGAATCAATCTTTGATCCCATGATGATGTTGTCCATTACGTACTTCCTAGTGAGAGGTAATTTCTCCAAGGCCCTCTCCATTTTAGATCTGATGGCCACCCTAGTGACCGCCGTGGAAGGAAGGTCTGAACTTTCGGTTGGTGAAGATACGGAAGCCTCAGACATGATGAAATTATATTGCTTCAAAAACCTGCAAGGCAAGATGACCTTCAGAATTCATAGATAAATAATACTCTGGGATCCAGAGATCTTACCATCGTGGCACGTCATTTCCCTGAAAAGTTAGTTTAAGTTCAAAATCCTGAAAAGTATATATATATTGCAAACTTAGTAAATTAACCAATATTTGGGCCCGGGGTCTTGAACATACCTGACAAAAACAAGATGTGGGTTGCGCGAGGGCAAAAGATCCAGGGTCTGGAAAACTAACTGTTGAAAGATGTGCGGGAAAAGCGAGCCGTTAGGCCCATGTGGAGGTCACATGGTTATGCAATAAATGGAAGTTATGGCAACAACGACTCCAACTATTCAAACACATGTAAAGTGGAAACCACCTAGAAAATTTTAAATGCATTCATGGGACGTAAATGAAGCACAGGTTGGTTTATGGAGGAGAGAGAAAACTACCTAGTTAAAACCAGCTAAGAGCCAAGTTTCAACCAAGTGGTATTCTATCTGGAACGAGCTCGTAGACTTGAAATTGGGAAAGAAACAGGGCACAATGAGCTCAAAAAAAGACTAGGAAAATATACACAACATATATATCATATTTATAGTAGAGCTGAAAGGTGTACACATGAAAAGTGGAAGGATATACATCAATATACACTAAATATACATATATACAAAACGCAGAGTAACTACCTTAACAACCCAATTCCGAATATGTACATGCATATACAATACCTATAGAATATGCTTACACCTGTATAGAGGGTAGACAACCCCCTGGCAAAGCCAACCCACCAACGGGTGGAAAAACCAGACGACCAAGGCAAAAACAAAATGAGGAAACAAGATGAAAAATGCAAACAAACACCAACAAAACACAAGGAAAAAGCAAGAAAATGAAGGAAAGAAACCAAACACCAACCTAAAAATCAAAGAGAGGAAGGAAGGCAAGGTGCTGCAAATTCACTACAACAACTTCTACCTTCAAATGATCACTACTCAACACCAGAAACCACTTGCAATTGTTCAGAACAGTTCAGAATAGCTCACACTAGATTCTCGCTAAGATCACTGTGATATCGCTCTGAAATCGCTCAAATTGCTTAAGTTTTTTAATCATGGTAATTGTGAAAATGGCAGGTGATTTCTATTTATACCCGGGGTAAAAACCAAGTTACCTTTCCTTCTGCAAACTCTAGAACAGGCCAACCTCCAGACTCCAGGCCCGGGGATTCTGTGCGACCATACCTTCTTAAGAAAAGAAGACATCGTGGCAAAGAATCTCAGAGTCTGAAATCTGGATCCTGGACAAGGAACGACCAACTCCAAGACCAGGTCCTGAAGACACGAGGGACAAAAACAAAATAAAAACCAACACCGCGGGAGAGAGAACCCAGAGAAGGAAAACAAGGAAACAAAGGAAAGAGACAAGGCAAGAGCCAAAAGCAAAAAACAAAAAAAGAGGGACCCAATATTTTGCACACAAAATTTAGGGATGGGGATGTAGGGCATAACAAATGGTGACTATTTGGGATGAATGCCTTAGCGCGTTTGAGAACTATAGAATATCTGGTTAGCAAAACTAGAACAAATCATTACTTGAAGCATCTTACTTGTAAAGAGTAACATGTCTGAGAAAATCCGGTCATACGCGATTTAGTCCATGGTCTTTTCATCAGTGGTGAAGTGTGTGCTTTAGAAGGAAATCAATCCGATGACCTTTGGGAGAAGTAGAGAGCAGGCACTAAGTATATCGAACCCTAAAGTCATCAAATTCACTCATTTCATCTTGGAGACCAGAGTTTCATCCCATTTCTCTTTCTTTGTTATTTCTAGGCGGGAGGGCGGTACTTCTTTCACCATTAAGCTTAAGCTTAGCTAAATTTAATGGTGACACTTCTTTCACCCTTCTTCCCACCTTAATATGCTGAATGGGAAGAAAAACTCCAAACCCAGAAAGAATCCTTTTAAAATTTTAGACTTGGGTCAACCAACTAGTGCAACCGATCTACTCTCGATGTGTCCGATTACTTGTTCTTTACTTTTTTATTTCACTGATTACCAGACTTTCAGAGATAAATCTGATAAAGATTACTCATAATGTACTACCAAACATGAAAAATAACTCTGGAGACTAGACCGATTCTATCATGTTAACCATAGATTCTTAAGTTCGTCGTCATGTTAAAGGCAACACCCCAGAGACTAGATGTTATGCGAAGCATCCCAATCCTCACAAGAGGGAGAGAAAAATGCCAAAACCTGAAAATAAAACAAGAAAGGCAAAGACAACATAAAAGAAAAAGGGTGGTCTTGGAGGACAGCGAGCAAGACTATTTACAAGGCAAGGTACGTCCCAACAAGGCACTGGGAAAGAAATATTTACAAGCAAGGGAATTTACATAAAATACAACTTCGGGAAAACCAACCTTATTTGAAATAATGTTTGAGAAACTGTCTATTGACAGGCAATGGGACAGATTCTCCAGTCATAGTGTTAAGGTGGTAGGTATTTACCCCATAGATCTCTGAGATTAGGTATGGTCTGAGCCAGAGTCATTGGAATTTGGTGTGCTTTCCCTTCTTTTCCTAGGCCTTGTCCCACAGCAGGACCAAGTCCAAAATTTGGAAGGCCTTGTACTAGGCTCTACGATCAAACCATTTTTTTACCACTGCTTGATGATGCGTGAAATGTTCAAGAGCTACATCTCATTGTTCCTCCATCTGTACTAGATTCAAAAGCCGAACCTCCACAATATTATCTCGATTGCTGAATTCTTACATAAACTGTAGAATTGGGATCTGTAAGTTGATTGGGAACACTGGGTTCTGGCCATAAACCAGATGGAATGGGGATATTCCTAGGGTGACCTTAATTCAAATGTGATCTACCCAGAGGGCAAATTTCAACTTTTGGTGCCAATCCTGGAGATTCTGTTCTAGCAGGTGTTTGATCACTTCAAGCAGATTCTTGTTCGTTGATTTAGCAACACCATTCTCCTAGGGGTAATAGTTGTTGGAAAACTTCAGAGTGATCTTTTGATTATAGGTCCATTCAAGTAGTTGTGCTGAAGAAAATGTTGGACCATTGTCACACACTATAGAAAAGGGCATTCCAAATCTTGTGACGATATTTTCTTCTAGGAATTTGATAACTACGTCTATCGTGTTATTCTTGCAGGGTATGGCTTCAGACCACTGGGTGCAGTAATCGGTTGCGGTTAAGATGTATCGGTGGTTGGAAGACGAGTTGGGGTTGATTGATAAAGTCAAGTTCCCATTGGGTGAAAGGCCTAGCCTCAAAGACTGGCTATAAGGGCATAGCCGGGTTACACTCACGATGTGCCACGGTTTGGCAAGTATGGCATCTTTGGAGGTGAGTGTAAACATCTTTGACCATGCAGGGCCAATAATATATGGCTCAGAGGATTTGATGGGTGGTGGCATCGGCTGAGCCATGCCCTATTCCAAACTACCCATGGAACTCTTCAATCATTTTTGCAGCTTGGTCCCTGTCAATGCACCGAAGGTACACTCCCTCATAGTTCCTGTGGTAAAGTGCAGAGTTCTTGATCATGAAGTAAGTTCTTTTCATCCATAGGGTGCGATGTTTTTTGGGAGGTAATCACTCTAGGCATCTGTTGTTTAACAATAAGTACACCAGATCAGTGTACCATGGGTCTCGAGTGATAGAATCCATTGTGTAAGTTTGACATTCTATGTGGGGAGTCTCTTCTACCATCGCTCGACTTAGTCCTTGGCCTCGAACAACCTTCATGGGTTACATTTCTAAGTCATACTTCTAGAGGATGGCCATCCATTTCCCTCATCTTTCACCCAGTTCACTCTGCATCAGCAAATATTTCACAGCCTGGTCCGGGATGATAGCATGCACCTTGCTCCAGAGAATATAATGCCAAAATTTCTTCACTACGCGAACAAGAGAAAAGGCCTACTTTTCTAATGATGAATACCAGACTTTGGCATTCTTAAAGGGGGAGCTCATGAAATCTATGGGTCATTCTTCCCCTTCAACCTTTTGGGTCAATACTGCTGCGGCAGAATGCAGCGAAGCAAAGGAGTAAATATAAAATGGAAGGGAGTAGTCCAGACTAGCCAGGAAGGGTGCCTCCGTTATCGTCTGTTTGATCTGGGAAAATTCCCATTTTTCTTTAGAACTCCACTCACTCTTGGTATCATTTTTCATCATTTCATTGAGTGGCTTTACTATTTCGGCGAATCTAGTAATGAACCGCCGGACAAAGTTGATCTTTCCGAAGAAAGATCACATCTCTTTCTTGCTGCTGGGCATTTGTAAATTTAGTAGCGCTTCAACTCTCTCAAGGTTAATGGATATACCCTTCTCAGAGAAAATATGCCCAAGCAACTTCCCTTCGGTGACCCTGAATATGCACTTCTTGGGGTTGAGGGATATCCCATACCGGTGACATCTCTCACAGATCTGGGCGAGGTGGGCGGAATGGTCGCGCCTGTCCCAGGAAAAGATAGTCAAATCATCCATGTAGATGATTATGCACTGATTCACAAGGACCTTAAACGTGATGTGCATAGCCTTTTGAAACATGGCCCCTATGTTGATCAAGCCAAAGGGCATTCTCCGATATGCGAATTTTCTCCACTTGGTGGTGAACATTGTTTTCTCTCTATCTTCGTACTTAACCATGAATTGGTTATATCCGTAGTACCCATCCAAGAAAGACATCATTTGGGATCCATTCACTATCTACAACACCTCATCCAACGAGGGGAGAGGGTGATTATATTTTTTGGAGGCTCTATTCAAATTTTAGAAATCCACTCAAAGGCAGATTTCACCGCTCTTCTTTCTAACAGGGACCAAATTGGTAACCCACACAGTGTACCAGATTGGAAATATTATTCAGGCTGACATCAATTTATCCACCTCTTGACGAATCGGAGGCTCGATCAGCGGGTTGAATGGTCGCTGCTTTTGCTGAAAAGGCTTAGCATCAAGTTTCAGGGGGATGGTATGAGTCATAATGGATGTGTCGTATGTTTTCAAATCCTCATATACCCATGCAATCACATCTATGTATTCTCAGAGAACTGTGAGAATCTTCTCCTTCTCCTCAGGGGAGCAAGAGGTGCCAATGTGTATCATCTTTTCTTCACCAGGCTGGCCGATGTTTACTTTCTCAAATTTTCCTCCCTTAGAGGAGGATGACATCTTTTCCTAGCCTCGAGGGTCTGAGTCAAAGATACATTCTAGTGCGACCATCCCCTTAAGGATTGTATTGGTAGGTAGGTCCATGATCCCATCATCTTCATCACCCTGCCCAATATCATCATGGTCTCGCTCCTCCACTATCTAGTCCTCGAAGACACCAACATTGGCCATGAAGACCACGATATGTTGATCATCCTCAAAAACCTAAAAGTGGGTGACATTATCTAGGATGGACGGGGTGGGGATCATCTCAACCAAAAATATCCAGAGTCGTGAGCTGGCCATGGGCTCAAGTGTGCTGGGAAAAATAGTGAGGGCATCTTGGACATAATTCTATCATCAGAGAATAGGATCAATGCCAAAGGCATCAAAATCTTCAATAAGGCTCCATGCCCAGTTGCGGTATGTGGCTAGTCTCTTTTCATGACATGTATATTGACTCTAGACCTGTTTGACAATCAACTCCAAATCACCCTAAGCCTAGAGGTGGGTGATCCCTTTCCTTAACGTGAATAGGAGTCCAAGGACCAAAGCCTTGTACTCCATAACATTGTTTGTGCAGTTGAACTGCAGCCTATAGGATGCGAGGAAGGATTTCCTTCATAGGTTGATTAATTCTACTCCAGCCCCACAACCTTGTTTGGATCGGGACCCGTCAAACTTAAGGGTCCACAGATCATCACTTGTAGTCTGGAGCTAGGGAGAAAGAGCAGTCTTTGGATTTCCTTTAGGAGACTTGGGAGGAGCTTCCTCCTGCACTATCAACGCATGGGTGAGGTTTTCCTCTGGAGGGGTTTGGAATTGAGATCCTTGGAGAAATTTTACTGAAGAAGTGCTTCCAGTAGGAATACTGGGTTCCAGGGAATCAACTGTATGTTCTTTTTTTCAAAAGGCATCGATGTGTCAGGTAGCGACAGAAAGGCAAGGCTCACACTCTAACTCTCAATGTTTCTAATAGTGTACTCGGTACCAAGTGCCAGACAAGAGTGTAGCGGGGGTCGCTGCGGCACCCTGAGAGTTAACCTCAACCCTCAACTTTCCTTCTAGGTCCTGGGTTCTCTGCAAGACTATGGGATCCTCCCCGGGGGTGAAATCGAACATTAAGATTTCAAAGGGTTGGTACACCCTGGGGGAATTCTCAGAGAAGAAGACCTCATTAAATCTCCCGACTTTGGTAAGGGCGTGCTTCATCCGGGGCTCACTCTCAACCCGGATCTTGTTTGGTTCTTCTTTCTAGGGGAGCCATAAGTGGGAGAAGTCAGTCAAAAAGTATCCATTCAAGGACTTAGACCAATTTTGAATTAATAACATCACATAAGTCTCTGGGATGTCCACCACTTGGATATCGATAATGCTGGCTATTTTGGGGTCCTGGATAAGCTATATCTGGACATTCTTCAATTCTCCCACTATTTTCACAGTAGTTTTATCCAATTGAATCACTGTGCTATTAGATGGGGTGGGACGGAATCTGAGCTTCTGGCATATGGATAGGGGCATGATGTTGCCCGAAGCCCCAGAGTCTACTAGACAGTTGTGTATGTTTTTGCCTTGTATATTCAGGCCTAGTAGGAATGGAGGATCCTTATTATTTCCCTAGAAGACAGGTGCGTTGGGATCCTCAAAAGAGACAGTCTTGGGCAGGCGACTGACAACTTTTAGGTTTTCCAAGAGCTTCAGAAGAGACTTCTTCTTCTCAAGATAATTTAGCAAAACCTCCATCAAGGTCATGGAGGTGGTAGTTTGTTATAACACTTTTGTGATGTTGAACCTTCCTCCTAGGAATTGGTGGCTTCCCCCGGTCGGGTCTTTTGCTTGGTCAGAGCTAGAACCTTTTAAAGGGATGGGCTGGTCAGTTGTATTATCCTGGAGAGGATTGTCCTTGGCAGGAGGTGTTGGCATGTAAATTGGTCCTTTACAAGCCTGGCTCTGAGTATTGTAAGGAGTTCACGGGTTGGTGAAGGCATTGGCCTCAAAGGCTAGAATTGATTTGTCAAAGAATCCCTGCAATTTGGATTCTTCTTCATCTTCTCTAGAGGATTCGAAGAAGACGGTCTCACAGGTGAATGCACTGTGAGTTGACTCTTGCATAGGAGGCTCTGGGGGAGTATGATCAGATGATTGTTGTTGTATGCCTCTCTTTCGATTCCCAAAGATTTCCAAAGGCAAGGGTTAGTAGAAAAGGTTTCACAAATAAATGCAAATCAAGTATATAATGACTACTAAACGAATACTATAAACATGATCAATAAAACGTACAAGCAAGAGAAAGGAAGACAAATAAATGTAAACCCCACGATGCTTGAAGCTTCTATTGTTTCTCTCTACTCCTTTCAAAATGCTATTCTTGATGCTTAGTATTGGTGGGGCAGCGTCTATGACTTGAGAAGTATCGAGAATTTGTTAATTGAAATGTGTGTGTGTGGTCGCAAGATGGCTTGAATACTAGAACCAAATTGACAGATTAATGGCGCACGAGAGCTTGAAATCCTAGACCCTTCAAATGGTTATGAAGGGTTTATTATATAGGAATTGGTGATGATATGAACGGTTGAGATCAATCTTACAGATGGGGAGATGAACGGTTGAGATCAAAAGGAACAGGAGAGGTCCTCAGTAAACTCCACCTCTTCATTTGGTAAAGAGGAGATAGAGTTTGGTTAACTGAAGAGCTAATTATGAGTTACCTTTTTGAACTGAAGAGGTGGGTCAAGTTACCCATGTGAACTAGAGAGATGGGTGGAGTAACCCATGTGATCTGATTGGAGTTATCTCTTTGAAGATAAATGAATATTTAATCCATTTATTTAATAATTATTTTTAACATGTGAGATAATTGATTTCTTTTTTATTAAGAATTGCTTTATTTGATGAAATTAAATTAATTTAATTGGAAGAATTTAATTAGTAAGTTTAAATATTTGAATTTAAACTATAGAAAATTGAGTTTAATTAATCAATTAAAGCT
>MU227459.1:79428-90026 GCA_018584345.1 Thuja plicata | reverse complement strand
AAATTAATTTAATTGGAAGAATTTAATTAGTAAGTTTAAATATTTGAATTTAAACTATAGAAAATTGAGTTTAATTAATCAATTAAAGCTATTTAATTAAATAAAATTAATTATTTAATTAATTTTGAGAATTTGATTAGATGATTTAGGGAATGAATTTAGAGGAAAATAGATGATTAATTAATGATTAAAAACCAATTAATTAATAGATAAAAATTAGTATTTTTAATGTAAAGTCGCAAGCCTATCCATTTTAGGGTGTCTACATTTTCCCCTCTTTGATGCAATGTGACTTGTCGCAGTGTGTCAAAGATTATTTGATTTGATCCTGCCCCAGCTTGCCCCAGTGATAGCAAGTGAACTATATGCCCCCTCAACAAATTAAGCATAGAAAATGCCTCAGATGAGCATTAATTTGTTGAAAAAGTGAATCACTATATGATGATGATGAATGCATTCCTATGTTAGTTATGATGTTATTGATGATGGATGCATTGATTATATGATCTACTATGCACATGTTTTGGATTTTTCTTATGCAATAAATGAATGCAATCTAGCATGCACAAATTTTTTGAGTAATGCATGTGTTAGTTAGAAAGAAGTTAGTTTGGATAGATGTGCTCTAAGATTGATCTAATAGAATTTGATGATAGAAAAGTTTTATTTTTGCATTTTTGGATAGATATGATCTGATAGAAAGGATGACTGTCCCAATTCGCTACCCCTGTTTCCAATATTTGTCATCATTGCATCTTTTTTTGTATTTTTTGATATTCCAGAAGAGCGTCGAATGATCCAGATCATATACCACCTGGATACTGCCACAACCTCTTGATAGCAAAAGGAGTAGAAAGATTGAATAGAAAGAGACCCATAGTGCACCCAAATATTGACCATCTGGATTCAACTATGTTCCCAGTTTGAAAAGAAAGAGAGCCAAAAACACCTAGATATTGACCATCTGGATATCGCTTGTCCTCTGAACTAATCTAAAACAAGGAAACCAAGATAGAACTCCTATGCATCCAAAGTCCATCTGGATAACACTGTGAGCTCTTGATTTCTGAAAGGGAAAGCCAAACAAACAAGATAGAACTCCTACGCCCCTAAAGTCCATCTGGATAGCATCGTGAGCTCTTGTTTGTAACATAAAGAGAAAGACCATAGAAACCAAGATAAAACTCCAAAGAAACTCAGAGTCCATCTGAATAGTGTTGCGAGCTCTTGATTCTATAAATAAAATAAGAAAAATAAAAGAGAAGGAATGTCCAATTCTTTCCTAGGGTTAAGCTTAGATCATGGAATTGCGCGGTTGCCAGATACGTGACAGCGCCTACCACATTTATCCTAAATCATCATGGCCCTGAAATCAAAGTGAACATTCAACATACAACAATCAAAGTAAATAAGTCATGATCTATCATAGCTACTCTCCTCACATGGTGGATCCTAGAGTAGTGTAAGAACATAACCGTGAAATATAGACTGACATCTGACTGACTTGACTGACCTAGTCAACATTTTTGTATGGTTCCTCGATGCAGTTGGATTCTCTTGATTGGCTTGACTCTTTGGATAGGCTTTGTTGGCTTGATTGCTTTGATCATGTTTGCAGCTAATCAAGTTGTGTCAGATGTGCTCAATGCTTGTTCGCAAAGCTCATGATTGTGATAGTATTGATTGATAGATTTGATTGCTTTGATCATGTTGGCAGCTGATCAAGCTGTGTCAGATGTGCCCAATGCTTGTTCGCAAAGCTCATGATTGTGGCAATTGATAGTTTGGCTGCTTGTTGATTGAATTGATAGATTTGATTGCTTTGATCCTGTTGGCAGTTGATCAAGCTGTGTCAGATGTGCCTAATGCTTGTTCGCAAAGCTCATGATTGTGATAGTAGTGATTGATAGATTTGATTTCTTTGATCATGTTGGCAGCTGATCAAGCTGTGTCAGATGTGCCTAATGCTGATTCGCAAAGCTCATGATTGTGACATTTGATTGACTGGGTGTGCTTACCCCTTGCTCTCTTGATAAGCGATTTGGTTTTATTGCTTTGGAGTTTTTGCAATTTTTTTGAATGTTTTTTGATGAAGATTGATTTTCTCTTGTTTTTTAATCCTTTAAGGATTTTTTTATGAGTTTTTTTATTTTTAGGATTTTTTTGGATATTTGGAATCATCCCCTAGTTTGGTGGACCAGTATTTAACCATGGGTAAGTGCTTGGTGCTCAGAGGGGATTGTGCTTTTGGATATAGCTTGCGATAGTTAGTCTTGCATTTGAAGTGTGCTTAAGCTTTTGATCTTGGAGTTCATTGATGGTGAAGCTAGATTTGAACACTTGGCACCTGTTTTCCAGGTTTTCACCAAGGTACCTACTCAATAGTGCCTATTTTTTAGGTTTTCACTGACAGAGTGATTTTGTTTCTCTTTACTCTTTTTCTTTTTTGCTTTTTTTTTGTCGCCAAGGAGCTTGATTGTCAGGTTTTCACCAAGGTAACTTTTCTATTTTTCTAATTTTTTGGTATTTTTTAGATATGTAGATAAATGCCTTAACCATAGAGACCTTTAAGGGTAGAACCTCTTCAGGTGCATGCTGTTTATGTAGTCGGGGAGCTGATCTCCTTCTGGTGTTGCTAGTATGAATGCCCCACTCTAAGTAGAGCTGATAATAACAAATGGTCCTAGCCAGTTAGGCTTGAACTTACTAGGTTTTACTAGCTCTACTTGATTCTTCTAATTTTCCATGAGGACAAGGTCTCCTACCTCAAATGTTTGTGGCTTCACCTTCTTGTGATAGTTTCTTCTAAGGTGATTTTGATAGCCTTGTAAGTGGTCGAAGGCATGTTGCCTTCTTTCATCTAATAACTCTAGTTCGCTAAGCCTTGCCACTCTATAGTCTTCATCTAAAACTAGGTTCTTCAATGATATCCTCAGGGATGGGATTTCTACTTCAAGGGGTAATACCACCTCTATTCCATAGACTAGGGAGAAAGGAGTTTCTCCTGTTGGTGTTCTCACACCAGTTCTGTATGCCCATAATGCGGGACTAAGCTGTAAATGCTAGTCTCACCCTGATTCATTTACTGTTTTCTTCAGAATCTTCAAGATTTTTTTGTTGGTAGCTTTGGCTTGGCCATTCCCTTGAGGGTAGTAAAATGAGGATAACCCTTGTTTGATGCGGAATTGTTCACATAGGTCTTCAACATCCTTGTTCTGGAATGGTGTACCACGATCTGTTAGGATTCTTTAGGGGATCCCGTATCGACAGATAATGTGGTTAAGTATAAACATCGCTATTTGCTTTCTAGTGATGTAAGTGAGGGGAATTGCTTCCACCCACTTAGTGAAGTACTTCATTGCTGCAATGATGTACTTGTGTCTGTTTGCTGAAGAAGGTGTTATTTTGCCCACTAGGTCAAATCCCCACATTGAGAATGGTAACGGTGATGTAATGAGATTTAGTTCCTGGGCCGGTGCATGGATGAGGTCTCCATGAATTTGACACTGTCTACACCTTTGAACATGCTTGTGTGCATCTGTCTCTGCTGTGGGCCAATAGTATCCCATGCAAATTATTTTCTTAGCTAAGTTGTTGCCACCTCCGTGGGTTCCACATATTCCTTCATGTACCTCGTACAAATCTTTCTAGGATTCCATGGAAGTGAGACATCATAGTAATGTTCCATCGAGACTTCATCTGTATAGAGTAGTTGAGAGGATTGTATACCTAGAGGCTTGGCGGATGAGGGCTTTTCTCTGGTTCCTAGACAAGTTTGGGGGTAAGACATTGTTTTGGAGATATCTATAGACATCTTGATACCATGGGGATTCAGGACCAACAAGGACACACATTGATTCTATGATAGATGCTTGATGTGATGGTACCAAGATTTGCTCCACTAGAAACTGGAATTTGGTATCATTACTTGGCATATCAATCAGTGATGCTATGGTATCCATCACATCTGCAGCCTTGTTCTGTGCTCTAGGTACTTGCTCAAAGAGAATGTAATGAAATTTGGTGCATAGTCATTCCATCTATGCTCTGTATGGTATGAGCTTCTCATCTTTGGTCATATAATCATTGTTAACTTGAATAATGACCAACTGTAAATTGCCAAAGAATTTCAGGTTCTTGATTCTCCATTGAATGGCCATCTTTAGACCGATGACCAATGCTTCATATTCAGCTATGTTGTTGGTGCATTGGAAGTTAAGTCTGAAAGACTTTAGAATTGTATCATGATCTGGAGTGATAAGAACTATCCCTGCCCCCGCACCATGGTTTGTACACGATCCATCAAAATAAATTTTCCATACCTCGATCATCAGTTGTAGTGTCATGATATATTCGTCAGGAAAGTATGAAACAATAGGCTGGTGGTCTTGAATCGGTGCCTCTGCTAGTTGATTTTCTATAACTTGTCCTTTGATAGATTTTTTTTCTATGTACTCAATTTCAAACTCACTTAAGATCATTACCCACTTCACCAGTCTTCCCGTGAGCACTTCTTTGCTTAATAGGTACTTGAGAGGATCAATATGTGCGACCAATTTTTTTTGGTGACTCAACATGTAGTGTCTGAGCTTCTGGGAAGTGAAAAAAACTGCCAGGAATGACTTCTCAATGGGTGTATAGTTTAGCTCATATCCAACCAAAGTCCTACTTAGATAGTAAATGGCCCTCTCTTTTCCTGCATCATCATGTTGTGCCAAGAGGACACCTAATGTTGATTCCATCACTGAGATATATAGAAGCAATGGTCTACCTTATACTGGTGGTACCAATATAGGAGACTTAAGAAGGTAGTCTTTGAATATCTAAAATGCCTGTTCACATTGCTCTGTCCATATGAACTTGATGTCTTTATGCAATAGATGTTCGAATGGGTGGCACTTGTCTGCCAGTTGAGCTATGAAGTGTTTGATCGATTAGAGACTTCCTTGTAACCCTCTTAGTTGTCTCAGGTTCGATGGTGGAGGCATCTCTAATATTTCTTTGACCTTTGTTGGATCCACTTTGATTCCTCTGTGTGATACTATGAACCCTAGTAATTTTCCCGTTGTGACACCGAATGCACACTTTTTTGGGTTTAGCCAGACTTTGAATTCCTGCATCCTATCAAAGATGGGACCCAAAACCTGTAGATGATCCTTTTAGAGTATTGATTTGGCTAGTATGTCATCCATATAGTCTTCCATTGTCTTGTGGATGAGATCATGAAATATGGTTGTCATTGCCCTTTGATATGTTGCTCCAGCATTCTTGAGACCAAATGGCATGACATTCCAACAATATGTTCCCCAAGGACATGTGAAAGCCATTTTTTGTTGGTCCTCTGGCATGATCCTTATTTGATTATAGCTTGAAAAGCCATCCATGAGTGATATAATTTGATGTTCGGCAGTTAGGTCTTCTATCATGTCAATGTTTGGTAAAGGAAAGTCATCCTTAGGATAGGCTATGTTTAGATCCCTGAAGTCTGTGCAAATTCATATCTGACCACTGTGCTTCATAACTGGTACCAAATTAGATATCCAAATCGCATATGGTATAGGTCTGATGAATTTAGCATCCAGGAGCTTTTTTAGTTCTACCTTGACTAACAATGCAATGTGAGGATGCATCTTTCTTAGCTTCTGCTTGACAGGTTTTGTGTTTGGTAGCAATGGGAGATGATGTAGCACGAGATCTGGATCTAAACCAGGCATGTCCAAGTAGGACCATGAAAAATTGATCATTCTTGCCTTGAAGAAACTGATGAACTGTTCTCTCTCCTGAGGGGTGAGAGATTTTGCCAAGTAGATGTTCTTTGGGTTCTTGTCATCCCCCAAGTTGATTTCCTCTGTCTCTTCAGCTAGTAGTGCTGATTTCTCCTCTGTTAAGGGGAGGAGTTCTCTCTTTCCATCTTCTAGCACCTCAGTGAGGTTTTCGCCAGAAGATACGTCTTCTTTTAGCTTTTTATTATTTTTCTCTTTTTTCTTTTATGGACTGGAAAGAGGAGCTTCCTCTCCAAAATATGTTGCTCTATCTAGGTTGATAGAGAATCCTGCCTTGTGATCTCCTGATGGGATACCTTCCCTTAGTCCCATGAAATGAGCTATCACCTTTTCATTATCGAAGACATCTAGATCAGGTGGCCCTTGTTGATCCCACTCTATAAGCTTAGGGTGTACAAGATAGACACTTTCACTACTATTTGGATTTGGTTGACTGAATGGGACCGCTAATACGGAGCCTACAAAATTGGACTGTGATGAGGACGCACCACTCAAGGTTTAATAAATGACATGTTTGTCTATACAGGGTTGTTCAGTGATGGTCAGTTGGTCAAACAGGTCTGCTAGATTTATGATAATGTCGGCCTAAGGGGAAAAATATGGGATTGATGGCTCAGAGTCATGGAGGGATCTCCACTCATACTCATGGGAGTTATTCTCAATGTAATGTTCATCTAATGTCTCACTTCCTTGGTTATCATCGATTGCTAAGTGTAGGTTTATTTGGGATTCTGTGGTTCCCTCTTTGGCGGGCAACAACTGCGCTAATATGTTGCTTATCAGGACATGCTCTGTGTTGTGCCCCCGGTGCATCTCTGCTATTTTCTCATGATTGACTTGAATGTCTTGGATCATAGGACTAGTGCTTTGTTGTCCATAGCCCAACCCTCTTATATTTCTCTGGGTTGGTGGGAGAGGCAATTCATATATGCCTTTTTGTCTTGCCCCCAGCCCAGTTGTACCATCATACCCGAATCTTTGTATCATTGTGTATCCATTACCATAGTTTGACAAGGGTAATGGTGGTCAGATTGTCTCAGGGGAGTCTCAGTATAACCAGGTATTGATGTCTTGCTCAAAAGGATTCTCTTTTTCTATGTCTCCCCATTAGACAAAGGTTGTGGGTGGACATGTAAATAGAACCGGCTGTAGAGTTTCTGTTGCAATAACGGTTTGTGGCATACCGTGAGTTCTTGGGCTTTGAGGTATGTGTGTGATGGTAAAAGCTTCTTCATATCTATATTCACCACATCCCTTGTCTGTGATGGATATCTTGCCTACTTTCTCTATGACATCTTTAAGATTTGAATTTGAAGAGGAGGAAATACTTGCGTCCTGGTTAATGACTATCTTTCCTGCTGCTCGTGTGACATCTTTGGGATTTGAATCTGAAGAGGATGGGCTTGCATCTTGGTTTGATGGTACCTAGTTATCGGTGCTGATTTGGACCGCATTAGAATATTGGAAGGGATTGGGATCTCCCTCTATGATGATCTCTTCTCCCTGGTGTGGGAATTTGATGCATTGATGGTATGTCGAAGGTACAGCTTGCATTTCATGTATCCAAGGTCTCCCTAGTAACATGTTGTATCCCAACTCAAGGTCTAAGATTTGGAAGGGTGTGTTTTTTATCACAGGACCAATGCAAATGGGTAGAATGATAATACCCTTAGAGGACCTTTCTTCTTCATCATAGGCTCTGATATTTATCCTCCTTGTGACATCAATGCTTGATTTAGAATAGCCCAGTTGCTTGATTAAATTTAGAGTACAAATGTTTGACCTAGCTCCACCATCAACAAGGACCCTATAGAAAGTGCTTTTGTGGATCTAGATAAGTAAGTGTAGAGGATCATTATGTAGGGGTTTATGCGGCGGCACGTCATGGTCTGTGAATGTGGCATGTTTGTTAGCTGCTATATGGTTAACCATCATTTGGAAGCTCTCAGGTGTTATGTCCCTGGGATAGCTGCATTCTAAAGGGCTTGGTCAAGTGCTAGTTTATGCTGCGGAGATATGCGTAATAGGTCAAACATGGAGATCTGGGTAGGTGTGCACTTTAGTTGGTCCACTATGCTTGTTTGTGGATCCAAGTTTGCTATAGGATTGGTTGATGTAGTAGCTGAGGCTGGTACTCCTTGCAAGATGACTCTAACATGACACGTTGTTACAGCACAATTGTTACCCTGGTCTCTGATAGTGATTGTAGCCACATGGCTATCTGAAGGATTGAGGCAATTGATGACATTATCACTGTTGGAATATGTATAGTTAACTTGTTTTGTTTTTCCACCAGACCCAAAGGCTTTTCCCTTGTTGTGATCATGGAAGGTATCATTGAAAATGGTGTGATCAGTTGTGCCTTTGGTTTGAGTATTCATCACATCAATGATCCCTGTGTCAATCAGATCTTGTATAGCATGTTTCAATCGGTAGCAGTTGGCCATTTTGTGCCCTTTCCCCTGATGAAACTCACAAAAATCTTTGTTATTATACCACCTTGGTTTGTTTTCATCTTGTTCAAAGTCCCTAGTTTCTGGGAGAGTGATAGTGTTTGATTGTATCAACTTGTGTAAAGATGATTCCATCGGCTCTCCTAATGGTGTGAAATCTCATTGCTAGAATTGAAACTGTGGTTTGCGTCGATTCTGTTGTTGACTGTTTGACATAGCGGCTGCTTGTATAGGGGAGGTTGGTTTTGGGTGTATGTTTGTTGAGTGGGCCCTATGGGTTTTTGGTTTTCCACAGGTGTGCCTTGCAGTGACACCTTAGGTTGTGCATATTTGACTGTCTTCACATCAATGACACCATTGCTAGTGACATTTTTGTTCTTGTTCCACCACTTAGATTTTTCTGTTGCATTCTTATTTGCGTTCATTTGTGTGGGATCTGCAAGGATTCCTCGTTTGACCAAGTTCTGCTCACAATGAACTCCTCTTTTGATGAGTTGTGTGAAGTTTGGAGCTAACTGTAACTCTGTTGTGAATGACATGTCTGGGATCAGATTGTCAACAAACATGACTATTAAGTCTTGTTCGGGCACATCATATGTTATATAGTTTGTTGTATTCCTCCATCTTTGTAGGAATTTCACAAAAGACTCTCCATCTTTCTGTTTAATGTCGCAAAGGTCCTTGATGCTGACCTTGCACTCGATGTTATGATGGAAGTGAGCTATGAACTTTTTAGCCAATTCTCCCCAAGAATGAATACCATGAGGTAGATGTGAGAACCATTCCATTGCTGGTCCAGCCAAACTTTGTGGGAACAACAAAATTAGATATGTCTCATCATGAGAGACTTCGATGCAACTAGAAAAGAACTCTCGGATATGCTCAATAGGGTTGGTACTGCCCCTGTATTTGTCAAATTTTGGTACCAAGAAGTGGTTTGGGAATGGAGACATGTGAAGAGAATGGTCAAACGGGTATGGGTATAAATCCTCTACGGTATAGGATTTAGTGTGCCCCTGATTTTGCATATCCATCATTTGGGTTTGAAGGGTTTGCATTTATTGCATTAGCATGTCCATTTGATATTAAGGCTGATGTGTGTGGACATTCCTTTGTGCCATGGTGGGTATGAGGCTGTGCCTCTGTGTCCCTTGTGTAGGAACATAGGATTTCATCCTAGGGAATTGATATTGACTCCCCACCGAGTGATTTGTAACTGGAGGGACATGAGTAGTCCATGGTGAATTTTGATGTGTTTGTTGTTGTGACTAAAACTGGGGTTGATAATGCTAGGGTAGGTATTGCTGCTACTGAGGTTGGGTTTGAAACTGGGGTTGTTGTTGCTGAGGTTGGTTTTAAGGCAACTGAAGCTGGGGTTGTTGTTACAGAGGTTGGAACTGAGGCAACTAAAGTTGGGGTTGCCGTTGCTGAGGTTGGTTTTGAGGCAACTGAAGTTGGGGTTGTTGTTGCGGAGGTTGGATTGGTGTCAGAATGGGCAAAGGTGTAGCTTTGGGTGGGCCTTGTCTGTAAGTCATTTCGGTAGAGATGGATCCTTGTGGGCATGATGTGTTGATCCCAACACTAGTGTGAATTGATTGCAGTAGTGGCATAGTTTCAGAATAGTTGGTGTTTTGTGGGATGGAAGGCATAGCATGAGAGCTTGATTGTGTTGGCCATGAGACCAAAGGTGGAGGCATACTAGTGACCATGGGTGCACTTAGTTGTGAGCCTATCATGCCTTGAGTGGATGATGTACTGGCTTGGGTCAGGTCATTGGTTTGATTGGATATAGTCTATGTCAATGTGGGTAAAATCAATAGTGGAAAGATTGGAAACACGACAGGTAGTATCTGAGGAAGCTGAGTAGTATTTTGACCTGCGAGAGGGTTTTCGGGCCATATAGTTGATACACTAAATTCAGTGGGGATTTTGACTCCCTTCTTTATTAGCATGGCCAAGTAACATTCAGGGTTCCTCTCTACAACAACATCAACTACTTTGGTGGAGTAGGCATCTTGTTCCACATCTTCAAGTTCTTCTTCTGTGATATCTTGGAAAAAAGTTGCCCCACGGGGCTGTTCAATGAATAGAGCCAAACTGGTGTTCATAAAGGGATCATTCTCTTGCTCTGTTTCCCAAGTGGGGAAGCGGTTGATATATGACTCATCAGGTTGAGCTCTAGCCTTAGACCTTGTGTAAGGTCCTCCATGAGGTGTTTGAGACATCGTGCAGTCTAGGTTTTGTAACTAAAATAAGTGATATAAAGCAAACAAAGAAGAGGATCCTTTCTAAGAAAAGTATGAGTTATGTTTTGGACAAGGGTAATTCTAAGGACAGATTTTGATATAACTTGATCTCAAAG
>MU227459.1:6402-16887 GCA_018584345.1 Thuja plicata | reverse complement strand
ATAATAAATTGGCCGTCCATACCCTATCCTATCCTATTACACATTCGAAAAGTATTGCGGGGCAAGCTATATCAAAAGTGATGTATAAAGTTTTGCCCGTAAGTCGGTGCGGTGCACTTTGCTTGCCCCGCAAGTTTTCCAAGCCAAGAACAACTCGTACAAATTCGATTTCCTCTACTGTGTCTCGCAAATCTACGAAGGCTCAGATCCTTCAATATCTTGAATATCAAATTCAATCTCATTTGCCTTGTATCAGTTAACATCAATCGTCCTGATGGCGCTTCTGTTGGGCCCTCCAGAGCTCTGCCATTTCACTTGTACGGAAACTGCAACAACAGGGGAAGAGAGCAACGAATTTATAGAGATGCTGAAGTGCGGCATGCTCATGGATGAGCCTCCTCTCATGGGAAGGACGGAGAATTTTTCTGCAACCTATTTGTCCTCAGGAGACGCCTGCCTCGACTTTTTCTTCCATGTCGTGCCGGACACTCCATCTGAGAGGGTTACCCAATTGCTGGAAGCCGCGTGGAAGCAAAACCCTCTTACTGCTTTGAAGCTGGTCTGTCAATTGAGAGGAGTACGAGGAACGGGCAAATCCGACAGAGAGGGATTCTACGCCGCCGCCTGTTGGATGCATTTTCACCGCCCCAAAACCCTCCTCGCCAACGTCTCCGCCTTTGCTCAATTCGGTTACCTCAAAGATCTTCCCGAGATACTTCTCCGCATACTGCAAGGATCCCAACAGACTGATCTAAGAAGAGCCCACAGAGAAGCGCACAAGATGAAGATCAAGCTTGCCAAAGCCAGATCCAAAGCCAGATCGAAGCGAGGGCGCATGCAACAAGGGACTTTGGGCTATTTTGCCCGGAAGGGCGCCGCTGCCAGAGAGGCCAAAAAGCGCGGGACTCTCAAACCCAGAGAAGAGCGGATTGAAGAAGATTTGTTGAAAGGAAAGCAGAAAAGCGCAGCAGCGAGGGTTGCGAGGAGGCGAAAATTGATGGAAGATGCGTTAAAAGCCGTCAAGCGCTACTCTGAGGA
The DNA here is from genome assembly GCA_018584345.1 of Thuja plicata. NCBI lineage: Eukaryota > Viridiplantae > Streptophyta > Pinopsida > Cupressales > Cupressaceae > Thuja > Thuja plicata. The sequence continues at coordinate 15,849 of MU227459.1, read as the reverse complement.
TTCAAATTACAGAGCACTGCATGACGAAATAGCCCAGCATTTCGCCAATTTACTGGCAAAGGATTTGGAGGCGCTTAACTCGGGGAAATTGAGGGAGATAAGCCTGGCCGCGAAGTGGTGCCCTTCTCTCAACTCTTCTTATGATCTTTCTACTCTTATATGCGAGAACATTGCGAAAAGGATTTTCCAGCGTGAAGAATACACAGACGTGGCAGATGAGCGGCATTATGCATACAGAGTTCGTGACAGGCTGAGGAAACAAGTGTTGGTTCCGCTGCGAAAAGCCATGCAGTTACCCGAGGTGTATATGAGTGCAAATTTGTGGAACCAACTGCCATACAGGAGAGTGGCGTCTGTTGCAATGAAGAACTACAAAGAGCTCTTCGTCAAGCACGACCCAGAAAGATTCGCTGAGTTTCTTGAAGACGTGAAAAGTGGGAAAAAGAAAATAGCGGCCGGAGCACTGCTTCCTCATGAAATCGTCCAACAAGCGCTTCAGTCGGAGGGCACCGATGACGTGGCAGAGCTTCAGTGGCTGCGAATGGTGGAAGACATGAGCAGGGAAGGGAAGTTGTCCAACAGCTTGGCGGTGTGTGACGTGTCAGGAAGCATGCGCGGACTTCCCATGGAAGTCTGCATCGCTCTGGGATTGCTCGTTTCTGAAATGAGCGCCGAGCCCTGGAAAGGCCACGTAATCACCTTCAGCGCGAACCCGGAGCTGCACTCGGTCGAGGGCAACACGCTGGCGGAAAAGTACAGATTTACCCAAAATATGGAGTGGGGTATGAACACTGATTTTCAGAAAGTTTTTGATGTGATTCTCAGCATTGCCTGCAGACGCAAGTTGCAGCCAGACAAAATGATAAAACAGTTGTTTGTGTTCAGCGATATGGAATTCGACCAAGCGTCTTTAAATCCATGGGAAACAGATTACATGGTGATAGAGAGGAAATACAGAGAGGCAGGGTATGGGGCGCCTCCCAAGATTGTGTTTTGGAACCTCCGTGATTCGCTGAGCACTCCTGTGATGAAAGAGGAAAAGGGCGTCGCAATGGTGAGCGGGTATTCCAAGAACCTGCTCAAACTCTTCGTAAACAGTGGGGACATAAATCCAATGCTAGTGTTGAAGAAGGCCATTGAAGGGAAACTATTCGACCAATTGCTTCTCCTCGATTGACGCGATGCCATTTATTTGGAGGTTTCGATTTCAATATATATATCTGTAATGTGTTAACAAGAATTATCATAATCAAGGAGTCTTTTTATGTTTTCATATCAACTTTTTTGTTTGCATTGATAATTGTTCCTTTCTAAAAAATTAAACAATATTTCTAATGTTTTGCTAGGCTGTGAAAATTATATTTCTTAAAATTACAAAAATCTGAATTTCTGTTTGTACTGTGCAATTTTTCCTGGGGGTAAAAATAATTTTTCATTTGTAAAAATTCTGTGAAAGAATGATCAATAGTAGAGATGCCGAGGTTTCTTAAAAAATCAACATGTTGCTAATTGTCTTAGTGAAGCTTCCACATTTTGCATTCATGCTAGGGAAGTAAAATTCATATATGCAAAAAGCATTCTATGAGGGTTTCGATTGAAGCAGTAGCTGTGGAGCGGTTTGTTTTGTTTCCTGCAAAATTTGTTCATTAACTTTTGCCCGCAATTAATTATTTTCAATGCTTCTACATAATTCTATATTTCAGGTTCAGAAATTTGATTTGGTGAAGATTGCAGTTCTCAAATTTTATTTTGAAATGTACTAGATATTTCTGTACTTGTGGTTATGCATTCTTGGGGCTATGCAAAATTGTATTTTTTCATACTTCTCCGGAATCCCAACTTCTCTAAAGTTCCTCTGCCCTAAACAACATTTTTCTTCCTCTTGCTCTGCCTCTTTCCCATTGCACAAAACTCCTCTCCCGCCACCGCTGCTGCCTCCTCCTCCTTTGCCACAATTTAAGATTTCAAAATAAGTGAATATGAAAGCTTATATGTTTTGAAAAATGAAAAGATGATACCTATATTCTGCCTTTGTTTTTGATCTTTAAAGTGTAGATTGTGTGTATAAACAAGAATACTGCTAAAATCAAACTCAGCAGCCAGTAGACACTACATTCTAGCAGGGTGATTCACAGTATGGTGGTGATTAACAATAATATTATCAACAAACTCAGCAGCAACAACCTAGGAAAGGGTATTTGTAGTTCTTAACATGGCAAACTCATTTACTGCAGTAGTGGGCTTGTGGGTGTGTCATCCCCACCATAGTTTCTCTCTTCTTGCAAGGGTTTCCATGATAAAGTATCTGTGTTATGTGTGATGAGCTTGTGGATGCTTATTATTGTTTATTTATATTTGTTTACTTTAGTTATATGCTTTGTGGTTTGGAAGTTAACTGTACAATTATTCAAATCAGTGACTAAATCTATTCATTACTTGTTCGGACTAATTCGCCCCCCTCTAGTACCTAAGATTTCCAACATATATTTACAGTTGCACACAATGCAACAAATCAAATTTATAGTAGTTCAGAACATATCAAATATTTCTTGAGTTATTTTATCACATATTTATTAAATTATTTAATGTAAAGGGGAATTTGACATGTATCAAATATTTCTTGAGTTATTTTATCACATATTTATTAAATTATTTAATGTAAAGGGGAATTTGACATGTATATTGACCAAATATATATTAAGTGTATTTTCTAGATGCAAAGAATGCATTCAAAGCAAATCAAATTCTATTAGCTAATAAAATCTACCAAATGATATGTAAATCAAAGCAAATAAATATCCATCAGTAGTAAAATCTACCAAATGACATTGCACATTTATTCTTATTTCTACTGCAAAGTTTATCAACAGAGGTTTCTTGCATAAAGACTTGTTTCAGGTCTAATGACATAATAAGATAATGCAATGTTCAGTTTTAGTTCAAGTTTTAAAAGTCACTTTGTCTTGATGTGTACTTTATGAGTTGTGTCAAATAAATGTGAATAAATCTATTACATTAAATAAAAAAAGTGAACAAAACCAAAAACCATTTATTCTACATTAACTAACTGCCTAATTTACGGGGTGGAGAATTTTGGGGTGAGACAAGTAGCAAGAAAATAATTAGACATTTTGCATAGTGGACAATACCTCAAAATCCGTCCACATCGCCAAATTCATTTTAGTCAATTAGATGGATGATAAATAATTTTATAAGTAAGAAAAAAATATTATCCATTTCACATTATGAAATGTTAAAATATGATATTATTAAAAAAAATCATGAAGTTTGATTGTCTCAAATCAAATAGTTTAATCCCTAATTATAGACTGGTCGTTGCCAATAATTCTATAGCCTACCATGGAAAATAATAAACAAAGATCATGTAATTTTTTGGAGGTATATATTCTAAGTTTTGTCCTTTTCTTTTTTTGCCCTCATAACAAGATATTGTTATATTCATTGAAGCATCCTGTTGCACGGAGTGTTGCAACAAAAAATGGAAGTGTGAATACAATACAAGATTGTTCAAATGGTGAGCTTGATATTCGAAGGATTCCCTACAAACCAAGAAGTGCAATACCTGAGCCACAAACATATGTTATGGTTGAATTTGACAATTACTCTGGAATACCATTTGAAGATCGTCACCCAAATATAGTTCCAATAATACCAATACAAAGGGGTAGAACACTTCAATTGCCATTAAGATTTGCATGGGCATTGACAATTCATAAATCTCAGGGATTGACTCTTTCAAAAGCTACAATTGATATATGGCCAAAACAAAGAACAGGTTTGACATTTGTGGTTGTATCTCGTGTGAAGTCTCTACAAAGCCTCAAAATATCGCCACCATTCACACATGACCGTTATGAGAATATAAAAAATGTCTATATTTTTGAAGTAATATATTATTAGTTAAATGTCTATTTGTAGCTCTTCTTAAAAATGAAAATATATGTTTTTGCTTACTAAATGATATTAATTGAAAATTTATCTTTTTCACTATATATGTTTAAATTTGATCTTCTAAATCATATCTATGGATCATTTATACAAACTTAAAATTAAATACACTTTAAAACGCTTGCATCCATAATAACTTGCATATTTATAAATGTGAAAAATTAAAAATGTAAATTTTACTTTTTTGCTATTTATGGTTAAATTTAATCTCCTGAATCATATATATTGACATTGATTGATAATTTGTTAATGCTCAGGAAAAATTTCCAACTATGGATCTATCAGAAAATAAATCTGAAATTGTTGAGGCAAGCCCAGACAACTTTGTCAACTCTACTACTTTTTTTGAAACACCTATTGACAAGTGCGCAAGATTTGTTATAGAGTGTTGCTAAAAAATTCTTCAAGATATTGAAAATGTTGCCTTATCCATTGATTATGTTGAAGAGCTTGAAATAATGAAAGTGAAAGGTGTTGCACACAAGGTTAAGGAGGCATATACAAAAGTGGTTGTGTTTCTTGGTTTTATGGAAGAAGTATATCGTGATCACTTGCAAAATAAAGGGCGTAATACCATTCTAATCAGGGAAGACTATGTAATGTATTTACATCATTACAACGAAGTGTTCTTCATGTAGTCTTGACATTGTCATCTCAGAACTATTAAATAAGTGTTATATGACCATTTATAACCTTTTAAATTTCTATGTAGATTAATTCAGAACAATTAAATAAGTGTTATATGAACCATTGATAAAATTTTAATTATTGATGTCGATTATGTAGTTTGGTCTTTAAGGTTTTGTTATGGTTTATGATTTATATAGTGACGGTTTCAGACCTATTCCAACTTATTTGAATCAAAGGCATACATGTTGTTAATATGAAGTATCATATATGTGGTTTTAGTTTAGTTGGCTTCATCTCCAATCCTTTGTTATGGTTTATGTTGATAATTGTAATTTGCGTTGATATTAATAGAATTGGTTTTTCATTTCACTTCAAACAATAAAAATAGTTTACGAATAAATTCTCAAACATATTAAAAAATTATGGATTTTGTTAATATTAATTATAATCAGATATTTTTTTGTACAAAAAAATAAAACATGTATAAAAATACTTTCTAAAATATTCTCAATATGTATTATTTTCAAGAAATATGGATAATATTTTTTATTTACAATCATATTAAGGTGTAATAGGCACCTAGAAAAGAATATCTATCAGCCTATTTAAAAATAAATATAGATAAACTAGTTACCTAACATATGTCCCATATGTCCCATTCCATATGCATCTCAATTGACGCGGGTATATATTCTAAGTTTTGTCCTTTTCTTTTTTGCCTGGTTGAACAAATATTTCAAAGTACTACTTCAACGTGTCAAGACTATAATAAAGCTTGCTCAATTTTTTATTTGTGAGAATCCCTGTGATAGGCATGGACTACACGTAGGTAGAGAAAAAACTATATGACAAAATATAATCGTTTTCGCGTAACGAAAAATTGTGTGGGTCAATAGTTGAAGCTATCTACAATTCCTTTCGTCAACGGTCGGCACCAACTACGTTTGCTTGGCCTCCATGTTTTCTAAGCCAAGAACATCTACAAATGCAATCTCAATCAGCTCGTCTTGGCACTTGAACGACGGCTCAAACCCTCCATTCTCTTGAACACCAAATTCATTATCATCTGCTTTGTATCAGTTTTCACCAATTATTCTGATGGCACTTCTTTTGGGTCCTCCCAAGCTGTGTGATTTCACTTGTACGGATTCTGAAACACCAAATAAAAAATTAGTAAGGTGCAGCCTGGTGGTGGTGTAGAATTTCGCAACTAAACCCTGCAAAATGAATTAGATCCAGCCAGAAGAAGAAACAAAACTTGCAGGAAAATACTAAGAAAAACAGAGAGCTATGGAATAAGAATTTAATCTCAGATTCTATTAATCATTGTCTTTAATAATCTGCATATCAATGCATGATTTATACAAAATCAACCACCGTATAAACTGAAATTACGGTAAAAACAAGAACTATTTCAAACGAGGCATACAGAGTTAAACAACGCTCCTCTTTAGTTAGCTTAGCATAAAAAATACATGCAACTTATGTTCCCCGTAAGTTTTGGGAAAGAGTGAAGTTAAAAGTTGCGCTAACACCCCCCCTTAAGGCTAACTAAGGAGGAAAAAAATACTAATGAAAGGAAGGAGGAAAAAGGGAAAACCCAGTGGGAACAAAACCCCCCCTCAAATTATATGCTAATAAAACAAAAGAACTAATGTATTACAATTTATTTCACCCCAAGAACATCCTGGAGAAAGTGAAATGGAAGAGAATATGGATCCCTCTGTAATGTGTAGTCAATGGTAGATGCTTGAAATTGGATGTAGAAGGTGGACCATGATCTTTGAACAACATTCTTCCCCTTAGGAAGAAACAAAACCAAAGATGTATGAATGAAGTCTCCCCAATCTCAAAAAGAGTATCTAGGAAGAAAACTCCAGATGTATGATATCTCTGAAATTTGCTCCATAATTTTCATGTTAATCCTGAAACTTGTCATAATCAAATCAGCTACTGGTGAAAATGACAATCTAGAAGCTCTTAGAAACTTTTGTAGAGCACAATCAAAAGACTCATGTATCTCCTCAAAAGGCAAATAGATATCCTCAAAATGTTTTGCAAAAGTATCCAAACTCAAATCAATCTATGAGGAATGATCATGCAGAGAATGGAAAAGAGGGTCAAAAGGTTCCCTCACAACAACTGAAGAAGAATTACCCTCATCAAAGAGAAGATGTATGCAATCAATAGTGTCATCTAGATCCGAAATGAGGGATTCTAAAAACAAAAAAGAGATGTCTGATAGAAATTGATCCCATGGAATTGAATCCAGAAGACAAGAATGAACATGTTGAAGATAATCTGTAGTAGCATTTGAAGAAGCCGAGATCTCTATCAAAGTGGCAAGTGGAGGTGATTGAATAGCTTCCAATACTGGAGATGTAGAAAGAGGAAAATTTGGAGGAGATGTCTCTATGTAATCAAGACTCTTCCAATAAGCAAGTTCCTCTTCAGTGGCATCATCATACATAGGATTATCATCATTATCAAGGGAGAGAAGCATATCTGTAGCTAGATCATCTGGGAATGGAGATTCAGTCGAATCTCCATATCTTTTCCATAGATTGGCCCAAAGAGTGTGAGGGCACTCAATGTGTGATAGAGCCCATGATGTGTGGTCCCCAACACTTAAACCAATTAATCCTAAGACATAACCATTTCTACTTTCCCAAGCAGATTTATGCCAACATGAACTTGGTTTAGGAATAAGTCCGTACAAATGTGGCAATAGATGAATCCATCGACGATGCTTTAGGATTCCATCATGCCAGGACTTATAATTTCCTTCTTCCAAAGTGATGATAGATGGATGAATTTTTATTCCCATTATAGCCTTAGACTATCCCCTTTTCTAGAACTTTATTTTTAGTTCATGAATACAGAAAAGAAATTAAGAAACCCCCAAGATAATGAGAAAAAACTCATTCTAAAATAGCTTTGACATTCTGTACCTGCAAAAAAAAAACCCTTTACTCTCCTTCCTAGCAGCCTTAGCTCTGATACCATGTAGAATTTCGCAACTAAATCCTGCAAAATGAATTAGATCCAGCCAAAAGAAGAAACAAAACTTGCAGGAAAATACTGAGAAAAACAGAGAGCTATGGAATAAGAGTTTAATCTCAGATTCTATTAATCATTGTCTTTAACAATCTGCATATCAATGCATGATTTATACAAAATCAACCACTGTATAAACTGAAATTACGGTAAATACAAGAACTATTTCAAAGGAGGCATAAAGAGTTAAACAACGCTCCTCTTTAGTTAGCTTAGCATAAAAAAGACATGCAAATTATGTTCTCCGTAAGTTTTGGGAAAGAGTGAAGTTAAAAGTTGCGCTAAGAGGTGGAACCCGACAATTATTATGAAACCTATACATCCACAGGGGACTCCTGCCTTGAATTTCTCTTTCACGTCAACCCGGACACTCAACATTCCCCTGCGAAAAGCATTGCAGTTACCTGAGGTGTTCATAAGTGCAAATTTGTGGAACGAACTGCCATACAATAAAGTGGGCTCCATGGAAATGAATAATTACAAAAATCTATTCCTCAAGCATGACCCGGACAGATTTACCCAGTTTTGTGGAGACCAGGAAATCCGGAAAAAGAAAATAGCAGCTAGAGCCCTGCTTCCTCACGAGATCGTTGAACAAGCACTTGAGTCATAAGGCAACGATGATGTGGTAGAGCTTGAGTGGCTGAGAATGGTTGAAGACATGACTAGGGAAGGGAAGTTTTTTTACTGCTTGGTGGTGTGTGACTTGTCACACAGCGTGAGCAGATGAAAGTCTGCATCGCTCTCAGATTGCTCATTTCAGAATTGAGCACCTGACCGTGGAAAGGCCATGTAATCACCTTATGTGGTAACCTGAAGCTGCACTTGGCCAAGGGTGTTACGCTGGCGGAAAAATACAGATTTACTCATAATTTGGGGTGGAGCAGGAAAACTAATTTTCAGAAAGTTTTTGATGTGATTCTCAATGTGGCCTATGAATGCAATTTGCAGCTAGAGAAAATGATTGAATAGTTGTTTGTGTTCAGTGACATGGAATTACGCAAGTGTCTTTAAATCCATGGGAAATTGATTACAAGGTGATAAAGGGAAAATATAGAGAGGCAGGGTATGGGTATTGGCTAAATAGCCAAGTAAAACATAAAACATATAATAGGAGCAGGGTATGCGGCACCTCCAAAACTCGTGTTTTGGAACCTCTGTGATTGGTATGACCCACCAAGGACATGGAACAGCGAGGGCACTGCAAGGGTCAGCGAGTATTCTGAGAACATGGTTAAAGTGTTCTTGAACAATAGCAAAATAAATCCAACGCTACTCGTAAACTAGGCAGTCGAAGGAAAACTGTTCGAACAATTGGTTGTCCTCGACTGATACTATGATTTATTTGAGGATTTTGCGTGTAATTGGTGAAAAGGAATTATATATGTACTTTTTATTTGGGTAGAAGATTTGAATTATTGTCTCTATATTTTCCATTAAATCAAGTGCAAAAAAGTAAAGTATGTATAAATATAAAGACAATATGAATCTTGTTATTGTACTTGTCGTAAGCAATACTATTGCATTCATTTGTGCACAATTAGTTAATTAGTTTTGCACCAATCAACCAATCATAACTCACTATTTTTTACTCATTCAAATATTTCTAAAGTTTAGATGTTTATTTACTCATTTTTATATTCTACAAATTATTTATCTTAATTTAGTGTTATAAGACCCCTTTTTTTCAACATTTCTATTATTTTTCTTTAATTTTTTTTAACCATAGTTTTGTAATGTATAATTCATACATCATTTAATTTATTTTGAAATTATATTTTAATTTATAAT
>MU227458.1:4305230-4318899 GCA_018584345.1 Thuja plicata | reverse complement strand
TATTCTTTTGGCTTTCAAAATCTATGAAAATAGATTACAAAGTGTGATCTCAATGCAAAAAACTTGTACACAATTTAATCCAAACATAACTTTCTCTATACATTATAAATTGTGGAAATCTCTTATTATTGATTTATTCATTATTATTCTATCAAGATTATTAATCTCATATATTCTTAAAGAAACTCACCTTCTAATTCTTCTTCTTAAAGAACGTGAAAATGTGCATCATTTCTCTATCACACATGATCAAATCACCTTCTTATACCTTAATTAATAAGATTTTTAAGAACATCCACCTCTTTATAATAGTTGATAGTGAAAAATGGTTTCTATGTTTTAATAAGTTTATCTATCTCTTTGTTGATTATCTAAAATAATTTACTATAATATGTCATAGTAAACATATGTGAATAGTTGAGATCCTCCTAATATAAGTCTCTTATATCTTTCATTATTCCCCAACTGATCACCAAATCCATAATATTTTTGGCCAACACATTGTATACCATCCCAAACCAAGACTCAGAGCTTTCCAAATCTTAAACCCACCATTTTTTCAAATGAAAATCAATTCTCCATAAAAATACCCTCGAGGGAGAAAACAAACTCTTCAATGCCCCAAAACCAACGAAAGACACATGCAAGGACATGCACAAGAAGCTCTGGTGATAGATAAAATAAATGAATTTCTATTAAAAGATTTAAATTAGCTACTTACAACTAAAAGGAGTTCTTTCTAGGAAAGAATCATGCAAACACATTATGCATTCCATATAATTATATGTATATTCAATAGTCAACACATCAAACATAATCAAGCGTCATTTAAATTAAACATTAATATTTATTTGATGACAATTAATTTTATTTTATAATATGCCCATTTCATATAGTGTTAACATTAATAAAAATGTATTTAAACATGTTTACATTATATTAACTTAACATTATTAGTTACATTATATTATGACATTCAAAATAATTAATTAAATCTAACTACTATTGCATTTCAGGCAAACATTGTGGTTTTGTATCCTGATTTAACCACTTCTTTTTTCTTCATCTCCTCTTGGTACAAAAGATTCTTTACATCTTCATGTGCTTTTCTACCAACCATGAGATATTCACATGCCACCACTTCAGCTTTCAGGTCTGTTACTTCTTCCAAAGAACCTTCAACTACAACACTTTTTTTTATGATTAAACAACTCCCATCAAGTGCAAGAATATTATTTAATGACAAAATTGTAAAACCATTTCAATACATTTGAATTTTCAACGTGCCTGTGATATAGTATTTAATATATATTTTTCTATCGGCAATACTCTTGCACCTTTTTCGGTGCAAGCGCTAGTTTTATTAAATTGAATTATAGATTTTGACTTAGTCTTGCAATTTGTTGTGCTTAAAATTGACCTTCCTCACAAAGATGGGAGCCAAATATCTTGAAGGTTGGTATTTGTTGCATAGATCTAATGATGTTCAAACTATCTTGCTCCTTACTCTATTGTAAAATAAGCAAGACCACTTCACTTCAATTCAATTCAATTGAAAATAAATCCTTCTCATTGTAATAAATGTTGACTATAATATTAGAAGAAGAAATATTTAATTTTAAAATTGATTTATTATCAAATTGTAATGACCAAAATGATTTAATTAATCAAAATATTTAGAATTTGAATGTGATATTATTTTATTTTTTGAGAATTTAAATGTCAATAGTTGACATAATGAAAGAATATATGATCAATCGGACTTATTAAACTACAACTCTTCATTTTAGATTTTAAAATTTAAATTTTCATGTCATTCAAAAAATAAAATTATAAAATAGACACATCAAAGAGTTTTACCTACAACAAAAGTTAAAACTTTTTCACCTAGAAAGACTTCATTATTTAAAGACACTACAAATAATGTTTACATATTTAAAGACTTATTAACTGGAAAGTAGAGATGCTTCCAAGTTCAAAATATAATGGTGATGCATTCTAAATTTGAGTATATTTAAAACTACACCATGGTCAATCTCTCAACAAAAATATATAACATAAAAATAGGTTGGGCCAAAATGAATTGACCAAGTCATCAATAGTGTCTATGAGAGAATCAATTCATAATCATATTCATAAAAAGGAATATCAAGCGTGAATGTTGATTAATTAATTAAGAAAATTTCAAATTTCAAATATTTTCTAACATAATCAACTAAAAAATAATTGATAACAAATCTACACAAATTTTATTGGTTCTCTTTTATTAAAATATTAAGCAATTTTTTGAGATTAGTTATATAATACCAATCATGATGTAAACCCTAAACCCTAATCCTAACCCTAACCATAATTATAACCTTAACTCAAACCACAATGCTAACCATGATGTAAAACCCAATCTAAACCCTAAATACTAATCCTAATTGTAACCCTAAATGCTAACACTAATAAAAACCCTAAAACTAACCTTGATGTAAACCCTTACCCTAGAAATAATCCTTACCATAACCGTAATCTTAATCCTCACCCTAACCCTAATCAAAACCTTAACCCCAATCATAGTTCTAACCATGACATAAACCCTTACCCTGAAATCAATCCTAAACATGATCCTAACCTAAAACCCTAATCCTAACCCCAACCATAATCCTAATCATAAACAAGATCATTACTCGAACCCTAAACCCAACCCTAACCCTAACCATGACATAACCATAAACCCTTATCTTAATATTTATCCTAAGCCCTAACTATTATCGATATCAGGAAACTAACCTTCATTTCATCCATGCTTTAGACCCTTTAAGCTTTCAATAATCATAATCATAATCCTAATCTTGAACCATAAACCCTTATTCTAATCATAAACCCTAACTCTAGTGATAATACTAACCATGATGTAAACTCTAACCCTAATAATAATCCTAAACCCTAAACACTAACCCTAACCATAATACCGATCATGATATAAACCCAAACCCTAACAATAACCATAATCCTAAACCCTAAATCCAAACTCTACAATAAAATCTCACCCTAACCATAATAATGTTTGATCTATAAGAGGCTCATGCCTAAATAAGAGCAGTCGATAAGTTTTGTGTATAGGGGACTTAGTGGGCTACACAAAACAACCTCTAGGAGTTTAGAAACTAATTCTTCATTCCTTAAACTAAGAAAAGGGAGAAGGAAGAAGATAAAGTAAACTCTACACTACAAGGCGATGCGCTAATGCTTTCTCAACTTTTTATAACTTTGTATTGAAACCTCAACAAAACTTTAGAAGCTTTTGCTCCAAGGGATCAATCTTCAGGTATGGACTCGATGTAGGTGCAAGGGTCTGATTTCCAATAGAGGGTCCCCTGAAGGTTTGAAACTCATGCAAGTAAAAGACACAATGTGGGAAGTGGATCTGACTAGAATACAACCACTCATGCCAGATGTCAAAAATAAGTACCACACCCGATCAATTTACTATGAATGGATGCAAACCATAGAGGGTAAAATATTGATGCAGAGGTAAGGGTGGTGGACAAGATTTCAATAAATGAATGATTCAACTTCAAGGTTTCTACACCTCAACTATGCTTCAAAAGACTCAATTAATGATTACACCCTTCCCAAAGGAAAACAATGGTAAAATATATCTATTAACAGTGGACTACAAAGGATTTAAATGGATATTGGGTTTACAACAACACCCAACGCTTCAATCTTGAGAAATCTTCCTGACGCTCTTATTCTTTACTTAGAACAACGAAAAATAGTTGTAATCCCAAACAAATTATCAATAAAAACCTTTTGAACACCCAATCATATCAATCTACAACCTTTCATGTCCCTTTGATTCATTAATTCAATCTTAGAAAACAAATAAGCCAAAATACACCACCTTGCTGCCCTCTGGATAGACCTGTGAACAGTCGTTAATAACTTTTTAACCAGATCAAATTTCTTCAATCCCTTCGGTGAGTTTGGGAAGAATTTAGTTTTCTTCATTCTATCCAAAGCACACAAAGATCCAACAGTTCAATCCAAAGATATGGCCCTCGCATCAGACTGTATTTTCTGCAACCCTCATTTCTGAAATTTTGACCCTTTCTCCAAACTGTGATCACTCTTTCTTATTATCTCTGCATATGGACTATTAGTAGCATATATTACAATTTAGACAATCACATTCCATGAATATTAGGCCTTTATATTCATGGAATGGCCTCTATTATGCCTAAAGCCCTACTGCAATAACAGTAACAGTCAAAGAAATATTGCTAATATACAACTGGCGCAACAGTCAATCTACTGCAATGTTTGAAACTCATCAAATAAAAAATTAAATGATTAATGAACTCTGTTAATGCATAAGGAAATCAACCAATCAAATTCAGATCCTAGGAAATGTAACAGTCTGCAGAAAACTGAGAGTTTTTATTGCATAATTATTCACCAGTTATACACCAGGTATGCTCTGTCCCGTAACAGAGACTCCACATCAAATTATATGAATTCTTAATAACTATCTCAACCAACTTCATCGTTGAGTTGAGTAGTTAGTCCTTAAGAAACAAAACCTCCATCTAAACCCCTAAACTAGCCATTTATATTCAAATGTTTGAATTTGAAAACCATACAATGGCTTTATTAAACATTAAACCCCTTTCTATATTATTTCCTAATGCCTAGACCTATCCCATTCCCATTCTAAACTTGTTGAAAACATAGTTGTGATTTGGACAACATTAGTCCACTTACAAACAAACTTTTAGTCCTTTGAGGACATTACAAACATAAAGTTTAGTCCTTGGAGGACATTACAAATTTATTGAAGAATTGCATTATTTTAGTATCATTATAGGTTCTAAGATCTTCCAATTGATCTGATAACCCTGGTTATACACTCCATCCTTCTGATTTGCTTCGAGGGTCTTTGAGGTCTCCATAATCTTCATCTTTGGCTTGGTTGTTTGTGGTGCTCATGCACCATACTCCCCACCATGAAAAGAACTCTTGCCCCAAGAGTTAACCTATTTCTGTGACCTCTTGGTCTTTACTCCCATTTGTTGTTGAGGGATGAAATAGTCCCCCAAAGTGACCTGCTCCTTCATCATAGTTCCTGCACTCACACACCAAGTCTTAGATTAAAAAATGTTTGGATTAGACTGTCCTCTTGCTTGACAGTACTGTTGCTTGAATGCCTCCCCTTTTGCCCCTTTGAGTGGGTCCTATTGTTTCTGTCCTTCCTTATCTGCAACTTCAGTCATTTGCCCAACCATTGGACAATTCATTGCCCCAACTTGAACATAGTATGGATCCCCAAGTCCTCTTGATTTACGACTATTTTGCCATTGCTCTGTCAGCAACTGGATGCTTCCAACATTTCCTTCTTGTTGTACCATTCCTTGACCTGTATCAATCTACCTTCTTGCCTACATTTCTTCTCCAAAACGCATCAGTATAGACTCCTTATGACTCCTTACCAAAGGGTACAACTTATACTTCATTTTTCCTTGTTGAACTACATATGTATTTTCATAGCCATCATGCATAACTCTCCTTGAACATTTCCTAGATCTTCCTAAAATGAGATGCCCATAAGTCATGTGCATGACATCACACAATACCTTGTCCCTATAACTCCCAACTGAAAAATCAACCATCATTTGATCCTTAACCAACAAATTCTGACTCTCAGTCACCCAAGTAGCATAATAAGGAGTAGCATGTGCAAAAGTTTTCAAATTCAATTTATTAACAACCTCATAAGATAACACATTATTACTTGCCCCTGAATTAACCATAAACTTGCATACCTTGCCTTGAATGAGACAATTTGATCTGAATATACCTGGATCTTTTGGTGCTTGATTGCTTCTTCCCATCAGCAAGTACTCTCCTTCTTCTGGATGAATTTCAATGGGTTCCTTCTGCTCATCCTTTCTTGGTTCTTCATCAACCAAGTTCACTCTTCTATCTCTCCCTTTGTCTTCCTTCCATTTAGGACACCTAAAGGATTGATGGCCCACTTCATTACAATTGAAGCATCTTCCTGTGAACACTCCACTTCCTCTTCCTCCACTTCTTCCACCTCTATAACCCCCTCTTGATTTTGAAAATGTTTTATCCTTATCCTTGTCATTTGTGCCCTGAAAATCAGAGTTTGTTCTTCCACCTCTTCCCCTCATAGAAGATCCTCCTCTTGTGTTACTTTGCTTCTCTTGTCTCCTTCTTATCTTCTCTTCATCTTTCAAGGCTAACTGATAGCATTCATCAACCGACCTTGGGGTAGAAAGACTAAGTTCATCCTGGATATTGAACCTCATCCCCCCCCCATATACCTTGCAATCTTTTCTTCCATCTCTTCCTCATGATCCACTCTAATATCAAACTTGTGGAATTCCTTTGTGTACTTCTGTACATCCATCTCCTTTTGCCTGAAATCCTTCATCTTCTTGTACAACTGTACTCTATAATCTTTTGGCAAAAATTTTGCCTTCATCTTGTCCATCATAGTATACCAAGATGTGATCTTGGGTCTCCCATTCTTCCATCTATCTGCCTGGATACAATCCTACCACAACAAAGCGTGTCCCTTCAACCTGGACTTTGTTATCTTCACTTTGTCCTTCTCTTCTATCCCATCACACTCAAAGCAATTTTCAATTACACTAAACCAATCTATTAGTTCTTCACCATCCATCTTTCCAGCATACATAGGTAAGTCTGTCCTTACCCTTACATCTCCACTCTTTATGGCCTTCACCAATTTAGCCATCCTCACATCTTCAGGGTCTACTGGTTCCTCTGCTTGGGGTTCTTCTTCCTCTTCTTCCTCTCCTACTTCTTCATCAAACCTGATGCTCTTATCCCTATTCTCCAATGCTTCTATCCTTTCTATCATAGTTCTCATCAGTCTATCCTTCTCATTGTTCTCCTTGTCTCTTTGTTCTAGGGTTGCCTTCAACTTTCTGTTGTCTGCCAATTGTTCTTTCACTATCTTTACCAACTCCACGTTTGTCATTCTTGTAGGCAAATCTCCTTCCTCTCCTTTAGACATGGTTCTTGTTCTCCTTGACACAAAGTTCAACTTAGGGCTTCTCCTTAAAGGATACTTCAACTCTAAGGGCTTAACTAAGGATCCAATATGTCAAAGTTCTCAAGACCAATATTCAACTCTTCCCAAAGGATTCTACTGGGCTCTGATACCACTTGATGTAGAGGTAAGGGTGGTGGACAAGATTTTAGTAAATGAATGATTCAACTTCAAGGTTTCTACACCTCAACTATGCTTCAAAAGACTCAATTAATGATTACACCCTTCCCAAAGGAAAACAACGGTAAAATATATCTATTAACACTGGACTACAAAGGATTCAAAGGGATATTGGGTTTACAACAACACCCAACACTTCAATCTTGAGAAATCTTCCTGAAGCTCTTATTCTTTACTTAGAACAACCACAAATACTTGTAATCCCAAAAAAATTATCAAGAAAAACCTTTTGAACACCCAATCATATCAATCTACAACCTTTCATGTCTCTTTGATTCATTAATTCAATCTCAGAAAACAAATAAGCCAAAATACACCACCTTGCTGCCCTCTGGATAGACCTGTGAACAGTCATTAATAACTTTTTAACTCTATCAAATTTCTTCAATCCCTTCAGTGAGTTTGGGCATAATTAGGGTATCTTTATTCTGTCCAAAGCACACAAAGATCCAACGGTTCAATCCAAAGATATGGCCCTCGCATTAGACTCTATTTTCTGCAACCCTCATTTCTAAAATTTTGACCCTTTCTCCAAACTGTGATCACTCTTTCTTATTATCTCTGCATATGCACTGTTAGTAGCATATATTACAAGTTAGAAAATCACATTCCATGAATATTAGGCCTTTATATTCATGGAATGGCCTCTATTATGCCTAAAGCCCTACTGCAATAACAATAACAGTCAAAGAAATATTGCTAATATACAACTAGCGCAACAGTCAATCTACTGCAATGTTTGAAACTCATCAAATAAAAAATGAAATGATTAATGAACTCTGTCAATGCATAAGGAAATCAACCAATCAAATTCAGATCCTAGGAAATGTAACAGTCTGCAGAAAACCGAGAGTTTTTACTGCATAATTATTCACCAGTTATACACCAGGTATGCTCTATCCCGTAACAGAGACTCCACATCAAATTATATGAATTCTTAATAACTATCTCAACCAACTTCATCGTTGAGTTGAGTAGTTAGTCCTTAAGAAAACAAAACCTCCCTCTAAATCCCTAAACTAGCCGTTTATATTCAAATGTTTGAATTTGAGAACCATACAATGGCTTTATTAAACATTAAACCCCTTTCTATATTATTTCCTAATGCCTAGACCTATCCCATTCCCATTCTAAACTTGTTGAAAACATAATTGTGATTTGGACAACATTAGGCCACTTACAAACAAACTTTTAGTCCTTTGAGGACATTACAAACATAAAGTTTAGTCCTTGGAGGACATTACAAATTTATTGAAGAATTGCATTATTTTAGTATCATTATAGGTTCTAAGATCCTCCAATTGATCTGATAACCCTGGTTATACACTCCATCCTTCTAATTTGCTTCGAGGGTCTTTGAGGTCTCCATAATCTTCATCTTTGGCTTGGTTGTTTGTGGTGCTCCTGCACCAAATATGATACCCACTTCAAAGGGTAATGGAGGAGTTAAGTGAGAACATGATCCATTAACTTCCAAGAATAGTAGAAAGTGAAAAGGCCAACATACATAAACTAGGCGAGGCATAAAATAAATGAGCACATTACACTCCATTAACAAAAGGAGAAAGGAAACAAATGCATAGTCTCCACACTTTATTAAGAGTAAACTTGCAAAGGATGAAAGCCAAGCCAAAAATTACAAATGTAAGAGTATACATTTAAGAATAGAAAATAAAGAGAAAAGATCTCTATAATTCAAAAAAAAAAAATTACAACTTGATGACCTTGTTCAAGCTTGTAGAAATAAATATACATATGTTGTCTCCATGTATTCAACAAATATCAGGGTTTAAATAGATTTTATCCCTCTTTAGTTTAAAAAAAAGAGCACACCTTTTGAGATCCAGTACGATCTGGCGAAGGCGCCTCATGCAGAAGCCTTTTACAGATTGACTATGATGGTGGTTGTAGGCCAGCCGCACCATCTTTTTGACCTTTATCACTATGAGGCAGTAATGACCCTCCTTTTGATTTTTCCCTTTTGGTAAAGATATTCCTAGGATTTTCTCCTTTGATGTCGATCGACATATGGTGTTTGGAACACAGGAAAGTGGATCCCACATCTTTCTTTAAAATGGGCGCGACTAAGCGAGACACGCGTCAGCTCAACGATTTTCGTAATGGTCGTTTGAGAATTTTTCCTTTAAGATGCATAGTGTCATCATGTGTCAGGTTAGACAGTGGTGGTGTTTACTTAGGCCCAAATGGGTGACTGAGTGAAAGCTATGTGGTCGTAGACTGATCATTGTAGAAATGGTCTACAACTTGGTGACTTTGGAGGGAACTGCGCTTGCGTGATTAAACCTCAGTTTTTTATGGTTGTGTAAATTGGTGCCTTATATATTGGGCATTGGAGCTTGTCAGCGTATGTGGGTGTCTTAGATTTGTTATCATCGTGAGCTCGACAGGGGCATGCGCATCGACATGGGGGAATCATCTCCTATCATCAAAAGTTAACATGGGTAAACCTTATTATTATATTAATTTGGTACAGAGAGAACTTTCTAACACACAAAAATAATACCATGCAACAAGAAAAGTGCAAGAAAGAGGAGGCCAGGCGAGAAAAAGATGTGCCTATAAGAAAAATCATAAGCCCTACAAATAACCAAATCAATAAGTAACTGTGAGCCCAAAAAGACCAAGCAAAAGGATGACCACTTGATTTCAAAAAAGGAAGGAATGTAAGAACTTCAAAACTTTAATGAACAAACAAGATTTGAAAAAGAGACATCGAATTATAAAAAAAATTTCAAAATATTTGATAGACTAAGTCCATCAAGTAAGTTGAGTCATAGATTCATTAGAGTAGAGTGTGTGTGCAATTTTGAGTTCACCTTTCATCTAGGAAGTATTGAAACAAGAATCCTTCTTACATTAAGCTACATAGAACTAGAAAAACTCACATAGCTTATCAGATAGAGCCTTGTTGCCAGTTAAGCATCTATAGCCTTGCAAGGTTATCGCCTTGGCTTACATCAACATTGATCTATTGGTAGTCAGGGGTCCATAGCCCTAGTAGAGGTGTTGACATCACCTGACCAGAGATGCACATATTATTACATCTTTAGATGATTTATACAACATTGGACAGGAAAGGTTATCCATTTGTATTGATCTTACCCAAAAAAAACCAGCAGTGGATGCTTGTGGCCCCACCTAGTGACATACATATATATTGCTTATTTGGCTACTACTTTGACATGGTTTCCTTGATTTTAATAAAAAGGACATTTAGTGTAGTATTAGACCTTTAATTTAGCTACATTGCATGTGTAGGATAGTCTAATCTCACTTCTATATTATACTATTGCACTCTTGAAGTCTCATTGGTTTAATATCTATATGAATTTAATAAGTTTTAGTTAATTTATTTCATAAGTCCTTGTACTTCAAAACTAGTAGTATAATTTTTTAATAGAAACTATTGTAAAGTAGCCTCAATGTGTGTTTGCAAGAGATGGTAATCAAGTTTTGCATATTTAATATCTTTTATGCATTTCTAACTAGGAAATCACTATCTTAGCTAATTCCACATAAATTCATAGCTACCTTTGCAATTCATGGTTATGACTATTGGGTGGCTATGTTTAGAATAACAATAGTGATGGGTAGATTTCTTCTTAGTTGACAAAGTAATGTTGTAAATAGAATGTTTAATATGTGATTGTGATTAATGGTACTATTAGTTATCTGATATATATTATTTTGGATATTGTGTGTACATATTCATGCAATATGATAAAGTGAAATTGAATTTTATGCATGATGGATCTAACTATTGCGCGAAGGAATTAATGAAATGTTTTAGTAGGTTGGGATGTTTTGTTTATATATCTAGAGCAATATAGTCAACAAGATTGAATGACTATTCCTATGTCTCTTCCCTATGTCGAAATTTACATAAACATGTCACAATAGGATTGTATGTACTTCCCTAAGGTTATTGTCTCTAGTAGAATATTGTAGGATTGATCAATGCAGATGTAGGCATGATAGAGTAAAGGATGCGTGACAAGTAATTCTAATCTATGTAGTCATTATCAAGGTATAGGTTCAATTTATAATGATCTACGAAGTAACATATTACAATGCCAAAGTAAAGTATGGGCTTGAATGCATGTATGATATTCTAATACATGTGCTGTTAGTTATCTGATATTGTATTGGATATTGTGTGTTCCTATTCATGCAATATGATGAAGTGAAATTAAATTCTATGCATGATGGATCTAATTATTGCTTGAAGGAATTAATGAAATGTTTTAGTAGGTTGGGATGTTTTGTTTTTATATCTAGAGCATTATAGTCAACGAGATCGAATGGTTGTTCGTATGTCTCTTCCCCATGTTAAAATTTACATAAATATGTCACAATAGGATTGTATGTACTTCCCTAAGGTTATTGTCTCTAGTAAAATATTGTAGGATTGACCAGTGTGGATGTAGGAATGATAGAGTAAAGGATGTGTGACAAGTAATTCTAAGAAGTAATTACTATCAACATATAGGCTCAATTTATAATGATCTACGAAGTAAGATATTACAATGCAAACTAAAGTATGTGCTTGAATGCATGTATGGTATTCTAATACATATAAAGGGGGAGAAATATTTAGGATTTAGGAAACATCATAAGTAAGCTCTATGACATGAATAATTGGATAATATGAGTTAAATGCATGGCATTATCATTGCAAAATTTATAATAAGTTTGATATAACAATATGAGATTAGTATGAAATAGGAATTAATGGACAATAATAGACATGCTACTCTATTGGCCTAGAAGGTCTTGGAAGTTTAGAAACATTAACAATATCATGTCTTCATATATTTCAATAAGTAATGGTACCTAAGTGAGAAAACGTATTCTTTCACTAGTTCAAATATCTTGAAATATGTGATAGTTAAATATTTAAATAATAGAATTCTATTAGAAAAGAAAATATTAAATTAAAATTTTACAAAATGAAAACAATATACTGTAACCTTATAGAAAAACTAGAATAGAAAAATCTACAAATTAAAAGAATTTAAAAAATGAAAATAAATTACTAACCCCTCTTAAGAATGTTTATCCTAATAGAGAATGAGTAAAATGAGTAAAATGATCAAATCTTTATGTAATTAAAATGAAATATAAAGTACTTATGTTAAAGTATCTTTTCCCACTTAGGAAGGCTGTTGACATTATGTATTATGTATTAGTTAGCCTTTACGAGCAGACAATAGTAGTAGTTTGTTCGTCATCTTCGAGATATCTTATTAAATGTAAGCAACACAAAACTATTCGTCTCTCATATTTGTTAGTGACTTCATTTTTCTTATACACCTTTTCTCTTTTCATTTTTCTTATACACCTCTTCTCTTGTCATACAGCCAATAACAGTCATGCAATTTTACCAATAACAGTCATTTAATTTTATTTTTTACTTTGTGACATGTAATTATGCTTTAATTTCACAATAATTGTTTATTTTTTTCTCAATTAAACTTTTACCAAGAACTACAGTAACCATCTTCCATATCCCTCAATAAAAGCAAAACACACTAACAAATATAAACACCATTCTCTTAAACGCACAAATAAATAATTTGATGGATCAGTCACATTGAAGAACAAAATGAATGCCCTGCTTTAAATTTTGAAAGGCAGACACGTGGCATCTAAGGAAAACTTAAAGTTTATAAAGTAAAAATATGCATAGAACATATGCTTACATAACCAGAAATCGATTGACCTAGAAACTAATCTTACAACACCTTACATAATTCTACCACAGTTATAGAAGATTGTAACTTCACTATTTTCTGAATCTTTCAAAAAGAGAAATGATAATGTTATCCATCATCTGGAAGCATTTTCTACTCCAGGTTGTGGTAAGACACAACACTCCAATTACAATAGAAAACCCAACTGCAAAGCTCATTCCCACACTAACTCCCCACCATATATCATCTTCTTCTTCTTTATCTATCTTGTGAGCATTCATTTCTGGCCGAATGGTTGCAGGACAAGATTTATTTTGGTGAAGGCAACAGGTTTTGTTGAGCTGGAGGCCGCACAGGTCTGAATTGTTTGAAAAGGATAATGCCTCAAATGTGTAGAATTGCCCACCTTCTGGTATCTTTCCAGAAAGACTATTGTGGGACAAGTCCAGGTAACCCAAGAATGTGAGCGATTGCAGCTCCACAGGGATATTTCCAGACAATCGGTTGTTTGAGAGATCAAGAGACTCTAGCTGTACCATTTTCCCCAAACTCTTCGGGATTTCACCACTAATATTGTTTCTTGAAACATTCAGAATAACCAAACCCTCGAGCAATCCTATGCTTGGAGGAATTCCACCTGCCAAATTGTTGTTTGATAAATCAATACATTTTACCAGTGCCA
>MU227458.1:4221263-4238354 GCA_018584345.1 Thuja plicata | reverse complement strand
ACTCTGTGATTCACCTTCTTTCATACATCTCAGCTACCTTTTGTACACAGTAATCAAAAATTCTTTTATCTGATTGGCCGCCGGCTTGATCTTCTCTGTCACGTCCTCCACTTGGCGCCGCTTTTATGGATTCTGTTTATCTGGAAATCTCGCGACCTCATAAAGTCTCTTTGTCATGAGCATAACTCCTCAACCATGGTTTACTCTTCAGACTTAGTGACAATGTGATTCCTTTACCTCAGCTTAATCCAAGTCTTTCCAGCGATCAGGCGACTGTGTGAAAATCTAAGTTGCGCAGAGTTAACCTTAACTCATCATTCATCTCCAGACTACGTGACAAGCCTTTTACCTTATTTCATGATCTCTTTGGTCACTTAGTCAGGAGATCCTCATGCCTCTTTCCTAGATTACACGACAACCCTTTAGTCGCTGAGTCAGGTAATAGGCTTAACTTAATCTTTGAGTTGAAGCACGTGCCCTTTTCTATTTACAGCGACCTCACGACATACCTTAATCGCTTAGTCGAGAGTACTTTTTACCTGGGACACTTTTATCATGAGACTTTGTGACCACCGTTAGATCCTTTTACTTTTTCATCAAACGGCTGTCGTTTAATCGCTGTAGAATTTCACATACCCTTAAAATATCAAGAGACTTCGCGACTGAAGGCAACATGACATTAGTCTCCTTATCGCTTGATCCCTTTCTTCTTTCTGGCAACCCAGCGAAAACCATTAGCCACATGAAAGATGTCATTTTCTACTTCATCCACTTAATACACACTGAAAAGCTGAGTAATCCTTCTGATCTGGCGTCATCCCGACTGAGTGCTTTTCACTAACATCAAACAGCTAGTCGCTTGGTCGTGAATGTTATCTTTTAACCATCTTTTTATCACCAGACCACGTGACTGAAGAGAACCTTAACTGTTTGACTGAGCAGATCAAGCGATCACGCAACATGAAGTAGGCGCAAGGTCGGAAGACATTTCTTTGACCTGTTATTTTTTCACGCGATCACCCGACTGAGGTGGGTCCCATTCCTCTTAAAAGCTCATAACATGGAAATCAAGCAACAACCCGACTGAATAGCAATCGCCAAGTCTCGAGACATATATGGAATATTCTGTTTCTTAACGAGACTAACAAAAGCGATGTCGGGAGACGTTTTGGCATATTCATTCTTGGTTAAGCGATCAAGCGACCTGACTTAGAGCACATGTCTTAAGTGACTGAAAAAGGTAATGACAAAACATAAGACATGGCCTTAGGGTTTAAAATGCATCGTTTAATACTTGGTTTGCTAGGGTTTTTGCAGGTTTTTGACAATTTGGCAAGGAATAAGCATGGAAACTTGAAAATTTTTAGAGAACAAGGCAAGAAACAGGGCAAAATAGCAAAAACACGAAATACAACCAACACCTTTCAGTAGTATCTTCAACCGCACAATATTAGAACAATTAACTGTTGCTGCCACATACTCAGCTTCAGCTATAGAATGTGATGTACAATTCTATTTCTTGCTTGTCCATAAAACCAATCTTTTTCCTAAAAGAAATTCTCCACCTGTGGTGCTTTTTCTATCATCCAAATTTCTAGCCCAATCAGAATTAGTATAGACTCTGAGTTCAAACTTGTCATTCTTTTTGTAATACAGACCATATTCATCTATTCCTTTCAAATATCTCAGTATTCATTTTACTACCATCATATGTGTTTCCTTGGGATTGGCAGAAAATATTGCAACAATACCAACAACCAGTGCAATATCAGGTCTGATGTGCACAACATATTGCAGCTTTCCAATTATTGACCTATAAAGGGTTTGATTTACTTCTTTTGTATCATCATTGTTTGTTAACTTTTGTCTAGTAGCCATCGGTGTACTCACTGGTTTTGAATCTTCCATTCCAAAAAAAATTAGTATCTCCTTGACATATTTTGATTGAGTAATATAGATGGGTAAAAGCACAATAATCTATCACCTTTTAGGCTAACTTATCAACACAGTTGAATTTTAGTATTTCTAACTAAAAATTAATTTTAGTCAAACATATGGTCTAGCTAGATTCATTATAGT
The DNA here is from genome assembly GCA_018584345.1 of Thuja plicata. Lineage (NCBI taxonomy): Eukaryota > Viridiplantae > Streptophyta > Pinopsida > Cupressales > Cupressaceae > Thuja > Thuja plicata. The sequence goes on along the minus strand of MU227458.1, from coordinate 4,236,275 downwards.
TAAGTTAGATAAGTGCTTTAACGTTTCCAATTGGAAATGTATATTAAATGCATGTTTTATACCACTTTGAGTCCAATTACCATAGAAATAAAATTATTTCAAAAAAGTGACGTTGCAATAACTCTAAGTATTTTTAATGATATTTTAAAAAAAATACAAAAATACCCTTTTGTAGAGATCAGAGTCAAGAATATCTCTTATAGATTTTATAGTGTTTTAATTAGACATAGTCTATTATAATTAAAAATATTGCAAGTAGGTATTTTAACAGTCAAGGAGATGTTGATTCAGAGAAAGAAAACAAATAGTAAAACATATTAAATAATTTTGAAAAACATATGGTGCACTAGAAGAGAGAGTCCTCTTCAAGAATATATACTTCTTTTTTTGATTGGGATATATTTGTTATGAAAAATATGGCGGGAAATGAAAACTATTGATTTTAGGTGAGTTGGAATTTGAATTGTTATAAAAGAGAAAATATAGGTCACAAACCAATTTTTATTTCTTCATGCACTAGCTATATATGTCATATATAACATATTTTGAAATTAGGGGAAAAAAGTTTAACATATAATTTTTTGGCGGGAACTAGATCCCTAATTTTCAGTATGTTTCTGCAACTGAAAAATCAAATTTAAAAATTAAAAAAACATATTCAAAATTATTAAAAAAAAATATTAAAAATATTAATCATAAACTTCATCCATTTTAAAACATTTTATTAGTTTACATCATCTTCAAATTCCAAACATAAATGTCACTTTTATACTATTGAAGTTGAACAACTTTGATTTTATTAGCCTTTTCCTTTATAAAAGGGGGACAAATTATTGTGCTTTCACCTAGGTACCTTTCTTGATCTAATATATTTTTAAGCCAACAAAATTTTTTTATCTCACCAAACATAGACATCTCAATTTCAGTTTGCATCTCCTTTGCAAATGCTTGGCATAACACATCTTGTCCACTAAATATAATGTCATCAACAAAAATTTCAGCCAATAAAGTACCTTTACTTTGCTCTGTCTTCAAATATAGATTTTTTTTGTCATTGGTTCTTGCAAATCCAATCTTTATCAAATAATTGTGCAATCTCTCATACCATGCTCTTGGTGCTTGCTTCAGTCCGTATAGTGCCTTGTGTAATCTAAACCATGTTCCTCTTTCTTGGGTCAACAAATCCATCAGCTTGTTCAATGTAAAATTCTTCTTCTAATATCCCATTTAGAAATGCTGACTTTACATCCATTTGATAGACTTTAAAACCTTTGTAGGTTGCATATGCAAGTAAGGTTCTTACTCCTTCCAATCTTGCAACTGGGGTGAATGTTTCTCCATAATCAATTCCTTCCTCTTGTGCATAACCCTTGCATACTAGTCTAGCTTTGTTTCTTGTTACCTCTCCATGTTCATTCAGCTTATTTATGAATACCCACTTAGTACCAATTACATTTTTGTCATTCGGCTTAGGTACAAGTGTCCAAGTCTTATTCTTCTCAATTTGTTCAATTTCTTCATTCATAGCTTGTATCCAATCTTCATTGTCTAAGGCATATTTTACTATTTTAGGCTCAAAATCACATAATAAGCGTGTATCTTCTCTCAACTTGCTTCTTTTCAAAATTGCATAATTCTTTGATCCTAAGATTTGATTAGGTTTATGGTGCCTCCTTACATACTTTTCTAGAGTAGTTTCTTTTTCTGCTTTAGATTGATCATTCATGTTCAATTCAAGTTGATTATGTGACTCGACATCTCCATTAGATAGCTTGAAAATTACCTCATGTTGCTTGAAAGCTTCATTCTATGACTTGGCAGGTTCTAGTTGTTTCTCGGCAACCTCTTTCTCAGGTTCAGGTAATTCACAACAATCTTCCTCGTCCATATACACAAATAATTTGTAACTTTCAGGTTCCTGTGTGCTTTCAACTTCATTTCTTTCTGCATACTCATCAATTCTAACATTTGCACATTCCACAATTTTGTTAGTGTTAGAATTCAAACACTTGTAAGCTTTGATTTTAGTTGGATAACCAAGGAATATGCATTCCTCACCATTAGCATCAAGTTTTCCATTTCTGTTATCCTTTAGTATGAAACATTTGCTTCCAAAAACTTTTAAACATATTACATTAGGTGCATACCCATACCATATCTCATAAGGTGTAGCATTAGTACCTTTCTTGACTTGTACTCTGTTTAGGGTATAGACTATTGTACTTATAGCTTCTCTCCAATATTTTTGTGCAACATTTTTCTCCATCATTAGTGTTCTGGCACAATCCATGATACACATGTTTCCTCTCTCAGCAATACCTTTCTATGGTGGTGTCCTAGGCATGGACATTTGTCTTTTTATCCCTCGGTCATTGCAGAACGTGTTAAACTCATTAGAAATAAACTCAACTCCTTTGTCAGATCTTAAACATTTCAAGCTTTTACCTATCTTCTTTTCAACTTTTGCCAAGTACCACTTAAATAACTGGAATGCATCAGATTTTTCTTTAAGAAACATAACAGTCATCATTCTTGAGTAATCATCAACAAATAGAATAAAATATCTATCTCCACAGTAAATTTTCTCACCAATAGGGTCACAAAGGTCAGTATGAACCAATTCCAAAATTCCCTAAGTATGAGTCTTGCTTTTGAAACTAGATTTAGTCATTTTTTCTAATTGACATTGCTTACACATTGCATTTTTAGGTTTCTTTAACTTAGGCAACCCTCTAACCTTTTTCAATTTACTTATGCTTACCAAGTTATCAAATTTTACATGACACAACCTTTTATGCCATAACCAAACATCATTATATTGTGAAAACAAGCATGTCTCATCAGCTAAGTCCAGATAGAACAAGTTACCTTTTGTTTTTTCTGCACTTCCAACTAATTCTCCAGTGGCATCATAGATCTTTGCCTTCTTGTGATGGAATTCAACTCTGTAACTAGAAGTACTCAGGTGTGCAACACTCAATAAATTATAATTAAGATAATCAACCCAATATACATTGTCACATCTGATCTTTCCAGTCAAGTTAATTGATCCTTTCCCTTTAACAAGACATGGTGCATCATTACCAAATTTAACATAACTACCTTTACACTGATCTAAGGTTTCAAATGTATTTTTATCACTAGTCATGTGATGCGAACAACCACTGTCAATAATCCAATGGTCACCTTTACTCATTTAAGAAATTAGTGCAGTTTCATCATCATCAGAATCATCTTTCATAGCAACATACACAACTTCTATATCATTTTCATCAGAATTGTCAGATTCATTGTCAGAAGCTTCTTCAGCTATATAAAAAGATTTCTTACCTTTGTCTTTGTAATCTTTATACTTTCTAAAGTCTTGGTCATCCTTTCTATCTTTATACTTATTGTCTCTTCTTTCATCTTTGTCATTCTTATCAGGACATCTTGCTGCAATATAACCAACTTTGTTACATGAAAAAAAAATGATAGGAAGTTTACCTTTGAATTTTCCTTTTCCTCTAGATAGTCATTTTTCCATGAGTGCCTTAAGTTCTTCCAGATCATCATATGTAGTGTCAGTGTCACTGTTCACACATTGCTTTTCTTTCTTTGATTTGTTAAGGACCATCTAAGATCTAATTGGAGATTCAATAGCTTGTGGAGTGTAGTTATTAAACTTTGACATCTCAAATGTAGTAAGTCTTCCTACCAGACCTTCCAAAGTCAAATTATTATTAGGAGTACATCTTAACTCTTGAATTGCAGAGACTCTAATAGCATATATAGGAAGAAGTGTTCTCAGTACCTTTCTCATAATGGTGTTATCATCAATGGTTCCCTTAGCTCCTCTAATAGAATTTACAACTTCCTTTATCCTACCATAATATTGAACTATATTTTCTCCTTCTTGCATTTTCATTTCATAAAACTTACCTCTTAAACTTTCAGATTTGGCTCTCAGTACATTTGTATCACCTCCAGAGATGGTTGCAAGAGCATCCCACATCTTCTTTTCATTTGTACAGTTCTTTATATCTTCAAACTCTTTATAGTTTAGAGATGATACAATCTCCAACATTGTTTGATTGTGTTCCTACTTTTCTCTTAACTGTGTAGGTGTAGTGGGGGTTACATAATCATGTTCAACATAGTGCTTAGTATAATCACCAATACCAGCTAGATGAAATTTCATCAAAGTCTTCCATGCAGGGAAATTATCTTTGTTCAACTTTGGTACCTCCTTTTTATACATCTTGATCTTTTGCTCCAAGTTCCTTCAAACTGTTTTCAAGAGACCAAAGATCTAATTCCAATTGGTAGAATGAAATTCAGAATAATTGAGAGGGGGGATGAATCAGTTATCCTCAAGTCTAGATGTACCAAATTAAAATTTATACTACTTTGAACAACTCAGATCTTCTCAGCAGCAATAGCATAAATCAACAACATACATATGCAGTTTTACTGTTCAAATGTAATCAGCTTGCAGAAACTTAACAGTAAAACACAACATAAACATTCACACAAGTTGACACTAGTATTTAACGTGGAAACCCAAATTGGGAAAAACCACCAATAACATGCTATCAAGTTTTCACTCTTCTGAAGTGAGCTCTGTTAGGAGCCAACCCTGTTAAAGATTACAAAACACATTGCTAAATGTGACTTGGTTAAAGAATTTAATCACCCTGTCAGGAGTGGCCTTGTTAGAGGACTTAGAACATTCCACCTGAATGTCACCTTGCTCAAAGGATTTATACAATGACTGTTAGGTCAACCTGGTTAAAGGATTTTGACTGATACAATCGTTAGAAAGTAATTAGTAGGTGTGATCTGATACATACAACTTACTTTGAAAATATAGATCTAATTCAGCTCTAATGCTAATTCACTAAGTGGCCTCCATTCTCTTTTAAATCTTCAAATCTTCTTGGAAATCTATCAAGCAACCACTCTCACAGCTCTCTGCTTCTTTGTTTAGCCTTCTCTACTAGATCATGCCAATCATTCAATTAACTATGAAATCCTCTTGCATACACTTCATGCATTTATTGCACACACATCTGAATAACCCCTTGAGGTTATCTTATACATCTTCATTTAGGTAAAATAAATCTTTGCCTCTTAATCAAGATTGTAGATCTTAGGTTAGGTCAGATCCAACGGATCATTCCATCTTTACATTTAATTTATTTCTCTAAAGAAATCACTAGTTAAATATTTGATCCATGCATTAATTATGATTACCCGTGCATTTAAATAGTGTGGACCAATCGTGCTTATCCTCAATTAACTTTACATATCCCAATAAAATCAACTATATCATTCAGAGATCTCAAATCTCAACAATTACCAAAATAGTGATGCTTGGCCAACAGTGTGTTCTTTCGTTTGGTCATTACTGGTTTCCTCGGTAATTTACTGGAGCTCGATCATCACAGACTTCGCTCAGCATAAACTGTTCACAGTAAACTATCATCAAAAGATAAACAACACATTACTTTGCCAATGTGCCAACTGATCAATTACCCTTGTGATTTCCCATAACTCAACCATTTCACTTGGTCTTCTTGTTATCCTTTCATTCATCAATCAATAGATATGGTACTCAAATAGATAGCAATAGTCTCACCAGTTAAGGTTTGACATCAATGACAAAACAACAATTCTTTCCATTGTAGCTTTCCAACAGCCTCTACTAATGCAGGTACAGTTTTATGTGTCCTATGAGGGACCTCGACTTGCATTTAATGATTCGAAACTATTGATGGATACCTTCACTCTAGTTCATTACACTGACTCTTGGTGGAAATTATTTGGTCATGTCAAGAAACACATCATATGTGGATTTTTGAAATCTGTTACTGACTTGCAGGTATTAAGTCTCCATCTAGCCTAGATCATATTTCTATTTGATACCAATTTTTCCATCCTAATGGTATTCTTTCAAGTAATGTAGATTATTAACTACAATTTTTTTGTTTGTAAGTGTGCATTTTATTTGTTTTGAGTTTAAATTGGTGGAAATGCAACCATAAAATAATGTTCATTTTTATATAGCTTATTGTTATGCCAAGGCCAAGCTAGTGGCCTCTTCATAGGAAGTTTCTTATATTTGAATCATTATCTTGTGGAAGAGTTCATTTTGGAAAAATATGTAATTCAAGTGGGAATATTTAAAAGTTTAAAAAAAATTCAATAGTTATTGATCATTTATTTCAATTACAATGGTATTGATATATGCATACACATTGAAGATCCTTCACATGCTTGTTGATTTCAAAAATCCTCATTGGCATAGGGAAAGTAGTTCAAGGACAAGGTTCAAGGCCAATGATAAGAAGATGGAGGTGCCTCCCCTAACATCTTTTTCTAGATTTTATGATCATTTGTTTGTGAGTTTTAAAACCGGAATGGGTTTTGTTCTTGATTATATATGTATGATGCCTTCACTTTCTCTAAAAAAGTAAATTTCTTCTCATAAAGGTCCTATTCTATTGATTTTGATAGGTGATTATACCATTCTTGGATTGGGAAGAAAAATATTTTAATTTTAAAGCACTTGTATTTGTACTTATTGGGTCAATGGGTTTGTTTCCTATTTTTTCTACCATCAGTACCTTCAATGTCGCTGGTAGGAATGGCATTTTGATACAACATTAGATTTTTAATAATAATGGTAGTAACCAGTATTGGCATGCCCTTTCTTTACTTCATTGGATCTAACTTTCGTATCCAAATACATGTAAATTTCTACCCATTATCTTGTGGTTCCATGTTGATAAAATTCAGCTTATTGTAATTAGTAAGATATCCTATAATGGTTAATATCTCTTTTCTAAAATATAAATATCTTGAAAGGTTGCCTCAAAAATCTATGTTGATAAGGCTAGTAGGAGAAAGAAACTAATTCCATCAGTTTGGAGCTATTTCTCTTTTTATAATCTCACCATTCCCTGCATTATTTTTAAATAGGCTAGTGTTGCTAGAAATGTCAAGTATAGTCCATACATAATCGACTCATTTTCTGGAACAAAACCTGAGGTTTTTGTTACCATCTATAGGTCATAGATCTTCATCATATGACTTTAAATTTAATGACATGCAAGAGTATATGGAGACTTCTAATTTCTCAGAGTTGATTTTCATTCCTTTAAATCTTTGTAGATCATGTTGTCCTTGAGTTAGTTCTCCATGGCCATTTCAGTCTATGGCTCATGGAACTACATAATTTTTGTAAGATAAATAAATATCTAGAAGGCATACTAGTTTCGTTACAAAAAGAATAAAATAAAAAACTGAATGCTAGAAACTAACAAGAGGTTAGTAAATTCTTTCTATTATCCCCTTTAATTTCTCCAGGGTTCTCCTAATGACCTGAATTTTTTTTATACAATTTATTGTAGCATAGGAGAGCTTACAATATCGTTTATCTGATTTTTTTTGGTGTTCTATTATTTTCTCAACTTTTGTATCTTTCTTGAAAAGTTGAAGCAAAATTCACAGCAACTCATAACCTTGACATTCTCTTGTCCTATATTTGTGTGTTTTGCAAGATTATCAGTACCAAGCTTCTAATTATTTATAGGCCACATGATGAAAATAATGAAAAGAAATAGGCAATTTAGACTACATGCCCATGAGAGTAGTAATTAAATATGTCAAAGGTCTCTTGCAATGTTACAAACAAGACTGGCTCAGTGGATTCACCACATGATTTAGGTAATAATAACATCTATTTAATATTCTCATTTCTAACTAAAGAGATCTATTTTATGAATTATGATTGTAAATGATTCCTAACTTGTTTGTAGGATCTCAATAAAAGTGAAAGGTGTGTGTATGTATTTATTGTACCTGCAAGCTGCAACACAACACTTCAATATGTCATTAGATTAGTGATAAAAACATGAAATATTATAGTAAATGCACATAGAAATCACTAAAAGAGACATGTTGCTTCCTATCTAAGAAGAGTATGATAAATGCTGTAATTGCCCTAAGATTATGGATAAATCAGCGACATATACAAGCTTCGAATGGAAGATTCAAGTAAAATGCAAGCTAAATGTAAATGCAAAGTTCATTTTAGTGCTCCAAAGGAAATATTATGAAACTATAAGAATGTTGTGTTAAACTGCATTTAGATTTCTAATAAATTAGAGCAGCATAAGTTTGTAATGAAATTCTAAAATTAGGGGCCCATTAAGCTCAAAATTTATTCCTTTTACAAAAGAATTTGAGGAATGAGAGATCAAGATTTATTTGTGAAGAGAGATTGAGATTGAATCCTTGGTGATCCATGTGAGGTGATCCAAGTTATTTAACTCTCATTGGCTAATGGATTGACTTTCCATTTTGCAAGTGTGGAGTTGTAATTAGAAGATTTATGTAATTCTTTTTAATTAATTACTTTAGCCAAGTATTTAATTGTTTTGATTTGATTAAATAGGCCAATGTAATTAATGTGAGTTAGTGATGAAATCACTATGATTTTAGGAGATTAAATTGATTGCAATGAATTATGCCAATTAATTGAGTAATTGTCTTGATATAATTAGGGGTATGATCACACTTAGGGAAAATAGGGTTTCTAGTTAGAGTAGACCAAATTAGGGTGGTTACATTTTCCCCTCTTTGAATTGATGTGCGAGAAGCACATTGATTCAAAGAATGTCTGATGTTAACGTCAGAAAGTTTGAGAATTTCACACTTGATTGAATGGAATATCTAATGAGATCAGTCTCGCACATGATTTAACTAAGACTGATAGTATTGACTTTGAACTTGATCAAACAAATGTAAATAAAAGAAAAGATCTTAAAGATACCAATTTTGAACTTGATCAAATGAGAATTGATAATACTGACTCCGAGCTTGATTGATTGAAGGTCAGTACGAAGCTGCTAGCAGCTTTGAGGTATCAATTCTAAACTTGATTGAATGAGGATTGATAATATTGACTCAGAAATTGATCGAACGAAGGTCAGTACAAAGCTGCTAAGAGCTTAATAAAGATCTAAGAAAATTTATACATAGATATCTAATTTGTTTAGCGCTGAAGCCTTCTATCCAACAGTCCCAACTTGATCGAAGGAAACTGCCATGCCCCTAGTCTTTTGATGATGAAGTCATTTTGTGGCTTTTTGAGCAAGAATTTGATTGATTTTAAGTGTGATCATGTCCCCTCGGGAATGAAATAAAAGGAAAAAGAATAAAATCTCTTTGTATAATGATGTATCACTTGAAAAAGATCGATTGGATCGAGAAAGAATCAATTAGAAGAGGTGATGAAGCGGAGGTGTGTTAAGAGAAAATGCAATTTTACAAGTCGACTCCTTGAAAATGTATGTTTTGAGTCTGATAAAATTATGTATGACCAAGATTTTTATTAATAATGTGCAATTCATTGATATAGAACCCGGAAAATTGATTGCATAAAACCTGCAAATCATTTTCTGAACATATAGAGCAATTCTGCATTTATAGAGATTATCGCAACATTTTTACTAGGCAGTTAAAAACATCATTTGCGCATTTGATTTCATTCCCGATAGATCTTGAGAAGAATAAAATCAAATTTTGATAAGCTGAGAGGGGTTCTGGAGCTCCTAAATAGCTCAAAAAGGTCAATACATATCTCAAAATTCACTTTTTACTCATTCATTTTCACTTTTATCCTTAGTAAATCTATAGCTCTGTAGAGAAGATGGTGGTCCCCATGGACAAACATCAATTCAAGCTAGCCCGTCGACACCAGAAATTGGCCCATTACGCACAGCCGATGAGTACATCAATACCCACCTCTTTATACTTCCTATTTTTCATTTTGTTATTTTTTGCAATAATTAGGAAGATTTTAGTTTTCAATCGAATCCTGCATCCGGAGTCGCGTCTAGTCAAACCTGTGTCGCATAAATTTAGGACCATTTCTAGTTTTTATATTTTGCATCACTTTTTGGTAAAATATTGTCCCCCCATCCCATGTCACATCTTGTCAGAACAGAATTGCACCCCGTGTCCCATGTCACATCTTGTCAGAACAAGATCACTTCCCAGATTCCCCATCATATCTGGTAAATTGCTCATCACATCTAGTATGCAGGATCGCACCCGAGAAAAATAGATTCATTTTCAGTTTAGGAGTTAGGTTTTTTCCAATTTGACTATTTTTCCTCTTTGTGAAGGCCAAAAAGACTTAATTGTTAGCTTTTTGGTGTAGTCATCCTAGCTAGGATACTAATTGAAACCTTTAAATGTGTTATTTTGATAGATTGATTTTGAGGTTGTATCATTTTGAGGACCTCTCCCATTATGAGTCCTTGCCTTGTCCTGATCATTGATAGCTAATGAGTTACAGATTATTTGGAATCTCTAATTGATATCACTTATAGATTAATTGACATTAGGGTAAATTGGGGGTTGTTGACTACTTTGACCGAGAGATGGCACTCAAAGCACAACACCTTCCATCTCCTGAATGGCAAGATGATTGTCACTCTAGAGGATGTGCGACGTATTATGCTTATACCAGTCATGGGTCGATATGTTCGGTTTGAGTTGCGCTCTGCCATAGCAATCGCCTCTGCATGGAGATACTTTGGAGATCTTTCTATAGTCTTTCATTACCTTACTTGGGACTACATGTGCAATCACTACGATCGGTTACCTGTGTATCTTGCTAAACTGATTGGAGGTACGCTCATGCCTGACAGAGGTCATCATGGATTCATGTGTGGCTAGGTAGAGACACTTGACCAGATGGTCTTCACATCACGGATATTTGGCTGGGGAAGTTGCATATTATCCCACATGTACAGAGAGTTACATGAGATTGTATATGAGTACTCACAGAGCATGATAGTAGGTATATTGATTTTACAAATTTGGTCTTGGGAGCACATCCTCATTACATGACCAATTTTAGATAGGTAGAGAGTACCTAAGTAGCCTTATGTATACATGTATTCATGATTCATCCAACAACCCAATCTGGGTATGCTGGAATATTGGCGTCGTATTTTTTATGATATTACCGTGGTCAAGTGGCGGCCATATTTAGATTGTGAGGAGTGGGCCTCAGATAGGTGGAAGATGCCCTATTTTTTCTAGAGTAGATATTTGATTACAGGGTAGATATTTTTTACTCATGTACTAAGGCAGTATCATTGTATACAATGTATGACATAGGACTTGACAGTGTATGCATGCATCTGTGATGAGGAGCCTCTATGGGGAACCCGATTAGCATATGAGACTACATAGTTGGAGATCCACTAGATGGTCAGAGTCAGATGGGATTATCTTGGAGATGTTTCAGATGTTGGGTGCACCGATGTATACCTTGCCCATTTATTACAGTTTCTATTTTCTCAATTTACAACACCTGATGAGGTAGCTCCTTGCATAGAGGATGCTCTTGATTATGGTCCTACCAATGATAGACCCGTGAGAGGCACATAAAGAGCTTAGAGGGATGGGAGAGGTGGGGGTGGTAGGGATGGGGGTAGAGGTGGTAGATGCCCTCCCCAGGATAGAGGTTAGAGACATGGACGAGATGATCAAGGTGACAATGGAGATGATAGGGGTGGTGGTGGAGTGGGTTTTAGTGGAGTGGGTGGTAGTGGGGAGGGCAGGCAGATGAGATTTTAGTTTGTGCTTCCATGGATAGATCCAGGTCCATTATTAACTAGGTAGCAGCAGCAATAGAGACCCTCTAGACAGGTGCTGAGTGGAGGAGGTGGACCTCCTAGACAAGATCCTCCTAGGGATAATGGCAGGGATACTGGAAAACATACTAGAGATGCATTGTTAGAGTTGTAGAGAGAGTGTTAATAGCTCAGAGCCTGTATCACCACATTGGAGACTTTATTATCAGATAGGGATAGAAAAATTGAGAGACTAAGAGTTGAGAGAGATCAGCAGGGAGACAGACTCAGGGTAGAGTGAGGTACACAAGCCTGGACAATTGTTCATAAGGAACAGAGAGTTGCATATTACTTTACATTATATTGTGCAGTGGTTCCACAGGCATAGAGAGATCCGTTATATTCCATGGTTTCACAACAGTCAAAGGGAGCAATGCCTCCACCAGCTCGTCATCCTAGAACCTATGCACCACCTCCTCCTCCTCCAAACCAGGGAGAGGGTAGGAGTCAGACCGGATTGTATTTTTGATATTTTGAGATATTTTGTATATTGATCCTTCTGATATCATCTCTTCTATTACAAACATTGATAATTGTATATATGTTTCATCATGATCATTTGATACTCCTTTGCAGACAGTTCCACATTTTTTATCTGAGTATTTACTGATATATATCTGAGATAGTTATTTCTGATTCTGATATGTTCATGGGTTCTCTTTCTTGATAGATGTTTAGATTGATGCACATGTTATTATGTACTCAGTCTTTTGATGATTTAGAATAGATTCATGTGATGACATCATTTATGCTCTTTGATTTATTACTGATATATAAATATGTTTTGAATGATTCTAGATGAATATGCAGATTTATGTTTTTGAGATTTTCTTGATCCAAATAGATGTATGGATGTATTTAGGATGTAAAATAAATGCAATGCTTGAATGCTTTGTTTTTGTATTTTATCTTTCTCATTTATTAATGCAAAATGAATGCCATGGATATGCCATGACATGGATATATCAGTAACATAGATTAAGTAGTTTAGACTTGGATTTTGAATGAACCTAGAAAACATTTTGAACTCAAACCCTTATGATGTTCTTAAATGAATCATGTAATATTTAAATGCATCTACATGGAGACTTCTAGGACTATCACTGATTTGTATACAATGTAGCATTTCTATCATCATTGGGCATTTTTGTAACAAACATTATCAGATAGTACAACTATCACTAATACCCACAAGGTGTCATGAAAGTATGAATACTATGTGTATTGGATGCAATGTCGAAAATAAACCTAAGAATCAAGGCATAGAGGCTAGGATGACTTGTCAGTTATCTATTTTTTCTTTAAGAATCATCTTTGTTCGTGTGTAATATAAGATATGTGACCCATAATGACCTTCAATATTCATATCCTTGGGTACATAATGTGTCATACACCTTACTTAGAATCTAATTTAGAAATATACAAGGAAATTGTTTCAACCTCACTGTAGTTTACACATAACAAAGGTTGAGATATATGCGGCTATCCACTCATGTTGTTATCTCTTACCATAAACATCCAAGTTATGTGAAATTTATAAGATCACTGAAACAATAACCATACGTAGAAGACCAATAAGATTATGCCCTCTATCCTTGCGAATCTTTGTCTTTAAATAGACCTCATGGAGTAACTCGGAAGACACAACTGTTGGAGATTTGCTTTTGTGCAAATAGTTGATTGTATGTTTGTCATTGATGACAACATATAATATACGGTGGTGTTCTATATGCATTATAAGTATAGATGTTTTGGAGTGATGCATATTTATTTCCATGATGTATACATGTTTTAGTTGCTATGTGCAATCACGCAGAGTCAGATATGCAGTTGTAGTTAAGTTATGTTAATCAGTTATGGCAGTTATAGTTTCTGGCAATTATCTGTTAAGAGCTGACGTAATTACCGTGTTTCTTGAGTTGCGCCTATCTTTGAGATATGTGTGTTTGTATTCATGTTTAGTTATTAGTCAATGATGATTATCCAAAGGCACTAAACTTTTTTTAATAGAAGTGTGATGTTTGAGTTGATTTTCTGAAGCCGACTTGGTGAAGCGTCGCGTCCAGTCAGTTTGAGTTGCGCAGTCCTAATTTTGATTGCGTTCTTAGTTAAGATGACAAGGAAGTTGATGAAGTGTTTCCAGATACCATAATGACCTTATCCTTGGTGAAGTTACTTATAGCAGTTCAAATGTGATCGCTAAGTGTGAAAATGTAGTGAAAAAGAAAAGACAGAGAAAAGCAGAAAGTCAGATAGAATAAGTTGAAGATCTATTTGAAGAAACAGAAGTAGATTATAATTCATTGGAACTAATCAAGATAGTAGGTCTACTCAAACTGTTCATTCACTAGATATTGTGTATATCTATTCTACTGAAGGTTGCAGGCTTCATCATTTTAGCAATGAGCTTTTGGACAGTGAGTGCTCACCCCTAACGGGGTTATTTGTAAAAGACTCCTAACAGGGTCTAACCTTTAACCAGGTCTCTGCACTTCTTGCATTGTAAAGATAAACTCCTAACAGGGTTGAAAGATATTCTAACAGGGATCATTATAAACTAGTGCAGATATTTGTGGGTGCTAATTCCCACTAGGGATTTTACCTATTTGGTTTCCCTGTAACCAAAATTGTGGATTTCTCTATTGTGTTATCTAAATGTGCATTGGCTTTATGTTAATTTATAATTAAGTGGAGAAAAGAATTGAATTAGCTGATAACTGATTCACCCCCCCTCAGTTATCCTTTGGGAATATTCCAACAATTGGTATCAGAGCCAAGTGCCTTGGAGAGAAATCCTAATAGCTTAAGGTATATCGGATGGCATGCTTTAGGAAAGAGAGTCCTAAGTTCGATGGAGAAAATTATCTTGACTGGAAGAACAAAATGATAACACATCTTCAGTGTGTTGGTTTTGAGATCTATGAGGTTGCTACACTAGAAGTTGATGTTCCCACTTTGAAAGATCTTGCAGAGGAAGACTCTACTATTAAACAAAAGGAAGTATTCACTCAAAATGCTATTTCCAAAGAAGCCCTAATTAGCGCCCTATTTGATAGTGAATTCTTTGAGATGAAAAAGGCAGATAAAGCTTATTCAATATCGAAATACTTGGAAGCTATGTTTGAAGGAGACATCCAAGCTAAGAATGAGCGTAGAAAGACATGGAATAAAAGGTACAATAACTTAGAAATGTTGGAGTTGATGAAAAACTATCAACCCTACAACTCCCAAGAATCACCTGCATGCAAACACTTGTCACAGAAAGAGAGAAGCAAAATCTATGGAGGCCAAAAACAACAGATCTGTGAAAGAGGAA
>MU227458.1:4205194-4219665 GCA_018584345.1 Thuja plicata | reverse complement strand
GCCTCCGTTTGCTCCAGATAGAGCCAAAAAAACCATACGCTGCTCATTATGGAAAGAAAAAGTTGTATGACGGTTTCATGGCCGTCAAATTTAACCTCGCTGTCAGACCTGTGACTGCTGACATCAGCGGCACGGAAACCGAGGTGGACTTTTGCCTCGTAAAGTGTGCCAAGGGCCGTGCATGCAAAAAATAGTGCCCAAATTTCAACTGTGTCTAAATTGGACATGCCTTATATGATAATTGGGTTTCTTGGGCCTTCCGGACACAACCCAGATGTCGGTTTTTGCCCAAAGTGCTCCAAAAAATAAATCCTCCCAAAATCCATGAAAATTTGAGACAAAAACCTCTCGAAAACATAAATTTAAAGAACAAGGCCAAATCTCTCATGAAGAGAACAGGGGCATGAAAGGGCAGAGCTCTGATACCATGTTGGATGAAGAAACTAAGGTTGCATGAATAATTAATAAAAGAATCAATTATTGCATGCCTAAAGTTTAGCTTAAGTGAAATAGAGATAAAAGGGACTTAATAATTAAATTAAATGATGATTTAATTAATAAGTGAAAAGTGACTTAATAATTAAATCAATAATGATTTAATTAATAAGTGAAAATACCCTTTTAACTCTAACAAGAAATGCTACCTGAAGAAAACATCAGAGCTTACAATCAGAGGATTAATGAAGCAGTATTAGGAATCAGAAACAATGGTGGAGAAATTTTGGAAGAAGTCATAATGGAAAAACTAATGACCACGCTAACTGCAGATTATGAAATCAAGATAAACATCCTAGATGAAACCATGAAATTCTCAAAAGACTTCAAGAGAGAGACTTTGATCAGAAAAATCTCTGCATTTAAGATATCAAGACTAAAAACTGAACCTAAGAGTGAAACAACCTTTAAAGTCTCAGTTCATGGTCAGAAATTCTTAAGAAGCTCTAGTAATAATGAGAAAGAAGAAGTGGATACAGAACTAGAAGAAATCATTTCTATGATTGCCAAGAAATGAAGGAAAGGTAAAGGAAAATATGAAGGACTGCTACCATTCAAATGTCTTTCATGCAATAAAGTTGGCCATTTTGCATCCAAGTGTCCGACAAGAGTCAAGAATTTCAAATTAGATTACAAGCCTAAATATGCTAAGCAATGCTATCATGCTGAAGATGGTGTAACTGATGATGACTCAGGAGAAGATGAAATTGGATTCATTGCCATTAAATACATTGAGAAGATGCTTGAATAAATGGACAAAGAAGATGAAGAGAAAGCACATGAGTTAGCACTAGTTTCCAAAATAGACATCAGAACTGACTGGATTATAGACAGTAGATGTCCACACCACATGATAGGAGAAAAAGATAGATTTATTCATTTAATCAAGTACAAAGGTGGCATGGTTATATTTGGAGATAACATTCCCAAACCTATCATAGGCATAGGTTCTATTACCTTAGATGGAAAGAACAAGACAGATGATGTTCTATATGTTGATGGTTTACATCGTAAAATATTGAGTGTTGGATAGTTGCTTGATAAAGGATATCAGTTGGAATTCAAAAACAACCAGTGCATCATTAACAAAAAAGAAGGAGATATGATTGCATCAGGCTCAAAGACCAAAGGTAATGTCTTTCAACTCAATTCAGAAGTAAGTTGTTTTGTTGAAAAAGTAGATGACAGTTGGCAATGGCACAAAAGACTTTGTCACATCAATTTTGACAATATAGTAAAGATAAGCAATGTAAAGGCAGTAAGAGACCTTCCTAGTATTGCAAAACAAGTTGATACTATGTGCAGGGAATGTGTGATAGGAAAGCATGTGAGGACATCATTTAGAAGAAAATAGAACTCAGCAAAAAACAAATTGGATCTAGTGCATACAGACTTATGTGGTCCCACTCAAACAAGATCATACTATGGAGAGAGGTATTGAATATTATTTGTTGATGATTTTTCCAGGAAGATGTGGGTTGCATTCTTAAAGGAAAAATCTCAAGCCTTTGAGAAATTCAAAGCATTCAAGGCCAAAGTTGAAAATGAGTATGGATTAAAGATAAAATGTCTAAGATCAGATAGAGGAGGAGAATTCACCTCTGACTAGTTTTATGACTACTATGAAGAACATGGAATCAAAAGACAATTAAGTGCACCTAGAACCCCTCATCAGAATGGGATAGCAGAAAGGAGGAATAGGATAATACTTGACACAGTGTGCACTATCATGATTGAAGGAAACATTTCCCATACCTATTGGAGAGATGCAGTCAATACAACACTCTATACTATCAACAGAATTCAATTATGGCCAGGCACAGACAAGACACCTTATGAACTTTGGTTTGGTAATGTACCTACTGTAAAATACTTTAGAATCTTTGGAAGCAAGTGCTACATCAAGAGAGATGATAGTATTGGCAAGTTTGATGCTAGAAGAAATGAAGGTATTTTTCTTGGTTACTCTACTAAAAGCAAATCCTATAGATGTTTTGATCTAAGATTGAAGAAGATCATTGAAAGTACCCATGTGAAGATAGATGAGAAGTTTATGATTCAAGAAAGATACTATGAAAGTGTTCCTATGATTGAAGATGAACCCAGACCCATCAGTAAGGACACAGTTATTGAAGAAATGTTTGAATGTATTGATGTTTCATGCAACAACCCTGAACCAAGTGAAGAAGAATCAGAGATTACAGTTGAGAGTGTCACTAATAAGAACTAAAAATACACATCCAAATACCACTCTAAGGAAGACATCATTGGATATCAGAGCACTAAATTTTTGACAAGATCCAGAGGAAAAGGTTCAACCATTGATGAAGAGGTATGCTTACTTTCATGGATTGAACCCATAAGTGTTGAAGATGCATGGAATGATTCAAATTGGAAAAGTGCTATGCAAGAAGAACTAGATCAAATAATAAAGAATGATACATGGGAACTGGTCCCCAGACCTCATGACAAAAATGTGATTAGAACAAAGTGGATATTTAGGAACAAGATGAATGAAGAAGGCACAGTGGTAAGAAACAAAGCAAGGTTAGTATGTAAAGGAGATGTGTAGAGAGAAGGAATAGACTACACTGATAAATTTTCCCTTGTGAGTAGACTGGAAGCTATCAAATTGTTCTTGGCCTAAGCAACATTCAAGAACTTTAAAGTATATCAGATGGATGTCAAGTCATCCTTTCTGAATGGTGACTTGAAGGAAGAAGTCTACATAGAGTAGCCTAAAGGATTCAAACTTTTAGGCAAACCAAACATGGTATGCAGACTCAAGAAAGCACTTTATGGACTCAAACAGACCCCAATAGCTTGGTATGAGAGACTTGATGGTTACTTAACAAAGATAGGATTCAGAAAAGGAGCAGAAGACTATAATTTATTCATAAGAGAGATAGATGAAGGATTACTAGTTGTTATTTTTGTTGATGACATTATCTTTGGAGGTAATGAGAAACTTAGTGTAGTATTTTCCAAAGAGATGAAAAGTGAGTTTGAAATGAGCATGATTGGACCTATCAAATATTTCTTGGGATTGAATGTAAAAAAACTGACAAAGGCATATTCATAAATCAATCTAAGTATGTGAAGGAGATATTAAAGACTTTCAAAATGGAAGATTGCAAACCAGTAAACACCCCCATGATAACAGGAAGCAAGCTTTCTAAAGATGATGATTCTACAGCAGTTGACAAGACACTATATAAGTCTATTATTGGAAAACTCATATATCTCACTCAATCTAGACCAGACATTTCCAATGCAGTTGGCATTGTTAGAAGATTTGCAGTTGAACCTAAACAAATTCATCTAATGAAAATAAAAATAATATTTAGATACCTAAAGGGGACTATAGACTATGGTTTATGGTATCGTAACTCATAGAAGATACAACTTCATGTGTATACAGATCCAGATTGGGCAGGTTGTGTTGATAACAAAAAGAGTACATCAGGAGGAGTAGTATTTCTTGGAGACAGGTTATTCACTTGGACAAGAAAGAAGCAAAATTGTCTCTCTCAGTCGACAGCAGAAGCTAAGTATGTTGCAGCAGCATTGAATTGTTCAACAATGGTTTGGATCAAACAAATGATTAAAGACTTTGGTATTCAGATTGATTATCCTAATGTTATTCACTATGATAACACTATTACTATCAATATGTCAAAGAACCCTATGACACATGCAAAGAAAAAACACATTGAGATCAAATATCAGTTTCTAAGAGAAAAATTTGCAGACAAAGAAGTAAAATTGGATTATGTGAGCACCAAAGATCAGTTAGCAGATATTTTTACAAAGCCTCTATCAAAAGATACTTTTGAGTATCTCAGGGAGAAGCTGGGGTTAATTCCCTTTCCTGAGTTTGATTAGAATTTGTAGCAAAAGACATCAATCCTTGGTGACTGATGAATGGTTGACTACTCTACTTCTAGAGTAGTGCCTGTGCTTAAACATGTTTGGCACCCTTTTCCATTGATGTCAAAGAGGGAGTATATAGTCAAAAGAGTCACAGTAGTGAAGAGGAACATTTGATGAGGATATTGAGAAGATTGTAAAAAGAAGGAAGACACTTTGAGTTGATGATATCATATGTTGCCACTAATGTCAAAGGGGGAGATTGTTGGAGATTTGCTTCTGTGCAAATAGTTGATTGTATGTTTTTCATTGATGACAATATATAATATACAACAGTGTTCTATATACATTTATAAGTATAGATGTTTTGGAGCTATGCATGTTTATTTCCATGATGTATACATGTTTCAGTTGCTATGTGCATTCACACAGAGTCAGATATGCAGTTGTAGTTAAGTTATGTTAATCAGTTATCGCAGTTACAGTTTCTGAAGATTATCTGTTAAGAGCTGACGTAATTACCATGTTTCTTTAGTTGCACCTATCTTTGGGATATGTGTGTTTGTATTCATGTTTAGTTATGAGTCAATGATGATTATCCAAAGGCGCTAAACTTGTTTTAACAAAAGCATGATGTTTGAGTTAATTTTTTGAAGCCAACTTGGTGAAGCGTCGCGTCCATTCAGTTTGAGTTGCGCAATCCTAATTTTGATTGCGTGCTTAGTTAAGCCAACAAGGAAGTTGATGAAGAGTTTCTAGATATCGTCATGACCTTATCCTTAGTGAAGATACTTATAGCAGTTCAAATGTGATCTCTAGGTGTGAAAATGTATTGAAAAAGAAAAGACAGAGCAAAGTAGAAAGTCAGAAAAAATAAGTTGAAGATCTATGTGAAGAAACAAAAGTAGATTACAATTCATTGGAACTGATCAAGACAACAGGTCTACTCAAACAGTTCATTCACCAGATATAGTGTATATCTCTTCTACTGAAGGTTGCAGCCTTCATCATTTTAGCAGTGAGCTTTTGGACAGTGAGTCCTCAACCCTAACAGGGTTATTTGTAAAAGACTCCTAACAAGGTCCGACCATTAACCAGGTATCTGTACTTCTTGCATTGTAAAGATAAACTCCTAATAGGGTTGAAAGATCTTCTAACAGGGATCATTATAAACTAGTATAGATATTTGTGGGTGCTAATTCCCACCGGGGTTTTTACCTATTTGGTTTCCCCGTAACCAAAATTATGGAGTTCTCTATTGTGTTATCTGAATGTACAGTGGCTTTATGTTAATTTATAATTAAGTGGAGAAAAGAATTAAATTCATTGCTAACTGATTCACCCCCCCCCCCTCCCCGCCTCTCAGATATCCTTTGGGACTATTACAAAAATAACAATCACCAATTTATAACCAGTTAAAGAAAATTTATAACTGCTTACATGCCCCTAGTTTGAAACATAATCAAAACATAAAAGAGTCATAATCAAACCAAGATCAGTCTATATATGTTTAATTAGTGTTGAAGAACACCATTGATTCATTGTTCAAGCATAGTAGAGAAATCATCAATCACAACTTGGAATCAAGCAATATGGTTTTTATGTCTGAGTAAATGAGATAAACTTTGTCAGCAATTGCAATCCAATGTAGTGTTTAGGAACACTATTTGATTAAAGTGTTGAGAAACAATAGTACGATTAAAGTGTTGAGAAACACTAGTATGATGTCGGTTACAAGTATGTGGTGTTTAAGAAACACCCTTGTTTGTGAGAGTGACATTTTGATGCAAGTATTAAGAAATACTATTTTTAGAGGAAAACCATCCTAGACCAAAACCTAGGATAGTTGAGCAAACGCAGACTGAACATGCTAGCAGAGATTCCCCCATTGCAGAATGACTATTCCTAAGTAGCAAATGCAGACAAATCCCAGGCAAGGATAGGACATTTTGTAAGGAATTCAGAGTCAACCAATAGCATAGGTGTGATAGTGAAGGATTAGTGCCAGCAGTGCATTGATAGATGGAGCACAGAGTACAAGTGATGCCTGTTTGCCAGGTTTTCACCACTTAGCAAATCTTTTTTATTTTTGCTACCAACACGCTTGTTTACCAAATTTTCGCCAAGGCACTTTTCTCTTTTTCAATTTTTTTTTTGTTCTTTTTTTTTTGTTTGAATCAAGGCACCTGTTTGCCAGGTTTTCACCAAGGATACCTTTTTTCGGGAATTTTTTCATTGTTTTTGGATTTCTTCAGGATCAATTTTCTTATTTTTTTTTGGTATTTTCTGAGAACTATTTCCACTACACAGCTCTGTCAGCTAGATATTAAGTGTAGAACTGCTTCAAAGGTAGGGTATTGATGGGATCAGGAAGAACATATCCCTTGAGTGTAGCTAATTGATAAGCTCCAGTCCTAAAAGTTGCAGTTATACCAAAAGGCCCCATCTAGTTGGGTTCAAACTTGCCCTTTTGTTCTATGTTTGGCTGATTTTTAGGATTATGTCTTAGAAAAAGATCCCCCACTTGAAATTTTTTGTGGCTTTACATTCTTATTGTACCCTTTTGACATTCTTTTCTAGTACACTTAGAGATGATAGAATATTTGTTGCCTACACTCATCTAGTTGTTCTAGTGCATGAACCCTATCAATGTGGTATTGTTCATTTGTAACAAGACCTTGGACAAATACTCGCAAAGATGGAATTTATACTTCAATAGGTAGCACTGCTTCTGCGCCATAGACTAGAGAAAATGGTGTGGCTCTTGTTGGTGTTCAGATACTTGTTTTGTAGGCCCATAGTGTCAGATTTAGTTGCAATTGCCAGTCTTTTCCAGTCTTACTCACAGTTCTATGTAAGATTTTTAGAATGTTTTTGTTTGAAGCCTTAGCTTTTCCATTACCTTGAGGATAATATATTCAAGAACAATACTGAGTGATATGAAACTATGTATAAAGGTCCTTGATATCTTGGTTTTTGAACTGAACCCCATTGTTTGTTACAATAGTAGAGGGTATCCCATACCTACAAATGATGTAATTCAAGATTAACATAACAACCTATTTTCCAATGGCTTTAATCAACGTCACTGCCTATATCTTGAAAGTTTTCCTCAAAAATCTACATTGATAAGGCTAGTAGGAGAAAGAAACTAATTCCATCAGTTTTGAGCTATTTCTATTTTTAGAATCTCACCATTCCCTTCATTATTTTTAACTAGGCTACTGTTGCTACAAATTTCAAGTATAGTCCATACATAATCAACTCATTTTCTAGAACAAAACCTGAGGTTTTTTTTACCATCTACAGGTCATAGATCTTCATTATATGACTTTAAATTTAATGACATGCAAGAGTATATGGAGACTTCTAATTTATCAAAGTTGATTTTCATTACTTTCAATCTTTGTAGATAATGTTGTCCTTGAGTTAGTTCTCCATAGCCATTTCATTCTATGGCTCATGGAACTACATAATTTTTGTAAGATAAATAAATATCTAGAAGGCATACTAGATTCGTTACAAAAAGAATAAAATAAAACACTGAATGCTAGAAACTAACAAGAGGTTAGTAAAATCTTTCTAGTATCCCCTTTAATTTCTCCAGGGTTATCATAATGACCTGAAGTTTTTTTATACAATTTATTGTAACAAAGGAGAGCTTACAATATCGTTTCTTTACTTTTTTTTGGTGTTTTAATGTTTTCTCAACTTTTGTATCTTTCTTGAAAAGTTGAACCAAAATTCACGACAACTCATATCCTTGACATTCTCTTGTCCTATATTTGTGTGTTTTGCAAGATTATCAATACAAAGATTCTAATTATTTATAGGCCACATGATGAGAATAATGAAAAGCAATGGCCTATTTAGACTACATGCCCATGAGAGAAGTAATTAAATATGTCAAAGGTCTCTTGCAATGTTACAAACAAGACTGGCTCAGTGGATTCACCACATGATTTAGGTAATAATAACATCTATTTAATATGCTTATTTCTAACTAAACAGATCTATTTTATGAATTATGATTGTAAATGATTCCTAACTTGTTTGTAGGATCTCAATAAAAGTGAAAGGTGTGTGTATGTATTTATTGTACCTGCAAGCTACAACATGACACTTCAATATGTCATTAGATTAGTGATAAAAACATGAAATATTAGAGTAAACACACATAACAATCACTAAAAATGACATATTGCTTCCTATCTAAGAAGAGTATGATAAATGTAGTAATTTCCCTAAGATTATGGATAAATCAGTGACATATACAAGCTTAGAATGGAAGATTCAAGTAAAATGCAAGCTAAATGTAAATGCAAATTTCATTTTAGTGCTCCAAAGGAAAGATTATGAAATTATAAGAATGTTGTGCTGAACTGCGTTTAGATTTCTAATAAATTAGAGCAACATAAGTTTGTAATGAAATTATAAAATTAGGGGCCCATTAAGCTCAAAATTTATTCCTTTTATAGAAGAATTTGAGGAATGAGAGATCAAGATTGATTTGTGAAGAGAGGTGGAGATTGAATCCTTGGTGATCCATGTGAGGTGATCCAAGTTATTTAACTCTCATTGGCTAATGGATTGACTTTCCATTTTGCAAGTGTGGAGTTGTAATTTGAAGATTTATTTAATTCTTTTTAATTAATTACTTTAGCCAAGTATTTAATTGTTTTGATTTGATTAAATAGGCCAATGTAATTAATATGAGTTAGTGATGAAAACACTTTGATTTTAGGAGATTAAATTGATTGCAATGAATTATGCCAATTAATTAAGTAATTGTCTTGACATAATTAGGGGTATGATCGCACTTAGGGAAAATAGGGTTTCTGGTTAGAGTAGACCAAATTAGGGTGGTTACATTTTCCCCTCTTTGAATTGATGTGCGAGAAGCGCATTGATTCAAAGAATGTCTGATGTTAACTTCAGAAAGTTTGAGAATTTTGCACTTGATTGAACTGAATATCTGATGAGATCAGTCTCACACTTGATTTAAGTAAAATTGATAGTATTGACTTTGAACTTGATCGAACAAAGGTAAATAAAACAAAGATCTTAAAGATACCAATCTTGAATTTGATCAAATGAGAATTGATAATAATGACTCCAAACTTGATCGATCGAAGGTCAGTACAAAGCTGGTAGGAGCTTTGAGGTATCAATTCTAAAATTGATCGAATGAGAATTGATAATATTGACTCAGAACTTGATCGAACGAAGGTCAGTACAAAGCTGCTAAGAGCTTAATAAAGATCTAAGAATATGTAGATGTAGATATTCAATTTGTTTAGCACCAAAGCCTTCTATCCAATAGTCCCAACTTGATCTAAGGAAACTACCATGCCCCTAGTCTTTTGATGATGAAGTCATTTTGTGGCTTTTTGAGCAAGAATTTGATTGATTTTAAGTGTGATCATGCCCCCTTGGGAATGAAATCAAAGGAAAAAGAATAAAATCCCTTCGTATAATGATGTATCACTTGAAACAGATCGATTGGATCGAGAAAGAATCAATTAGAAGAGGTGATGAAGCGAAGGTGTGCTAAGAGAAAACACAATTTTACAAGTCGACTACTTGAAAAAGTAAGTTTTGAGTCTAATAAAATTATGTATGACCAATATTTTTATGAATAATGTGCAATTTGTTGATATAGAACCCAGAAAATTGATTGCATAAAGCCTGCAAATCATTTTCTGAACATATAGAGCAATTTTGCATTTTTAGAGACTATCGTAACATATTTACTATGTAGTTAAAAACATTGTCTACGTATTTGATTTAATTCCCAATAGATCTTGAGAAGATTAAAATTGAATTTTGATAGTGCGGGAGGGGTTTCAGAGCTCCTAAATAGCTCAAAAAGGTCAATATATATCTCAAAATTCACTTTTTACTCATTCATTTTCACTTTTATCCTCAGTAAATCTAGAGCTTTCCAGAGAAGATGCTAGTCCCCATGGACAAACATTGATTCAAGCTAGCCCATCGACACCAGTGCCTGGCCCATTATGCACAGTCAATGAGTACATCAATACCCACCTATTTATGCTTTCTATATTTCATTTTGTTAATTTTTGCAATAGTTAGGAAGATTTTAGTTCTGAATCGCATACTGCATCCTGTGTCACGTCCAATCAAACCCATGTTTCATAAATTTAGGATTGTTTCCTATTTTGATTTTTTGCATCGCTTTTTGGTAAAATATTGTCCCCCCATCCCATGTTGCATCCTGTCAGAACAGGATCGCACCTCGTGTCCCATGTTGCATCCTGTCAGAACAAGATCACTTCTCAAATTCCCCATCATATCTGGTAAATCGTGCATCGCATCTAGTATGCAGGATCACACCCAAGAAAAATAGTTTCATTTTCAGTTTAGGAGTTAGGTTTTTTCCAATTTGACTATTTTTCCTCTTTTTGAAGGCCAAAAAGACTTAACTGTTAGCTTTTAGGTGTAGTCACCCTAGCTAGGATACTAATTGAAACCTTTAAATATGTTATTTTGATAGATTGATTTTGAGGTTGGATCATTTCGAGGACCTCTCCCATTATGATTCCTTGCCTTGTCCTGGTCATTGATAGCTGACTAGTTACAGATTATTGGGCATCTTGGATTGATTTCACTTATATATTTACTCGACATTAGGATAAATCAGGGGTTGTTGATTTCTCTAGCCGAGAGATGGAACTCAGAGCACAACACCTTCAATCTCCTGAATGGAAAGATGACCGTCATACCAGAGGATGTGTGATGTATTATGCGTATACCAGTCATGGGTTGATATGTTCGGTTTGAGTTGTGCTCTTCCATAGAGATTGCCTCTACATGGAGATACTTTGAAGATCCTTCTATAGTATTTCATTAGCTTACTTGGGACTAGATGTGCGATCACTATGATTGGTTGCCTATGTATCTTGCTGAACTGATTGGAGGTATCCTCATGCCTGACAAAGCTCAACATGGATTCATGTGTGGATGGGTAGAGACACTTGAGTAGATGGTCATCACATCACAGAGATTTGGTTGGGGCTATTGCATATTATCCCACATGCACAGAGAGTTACATGAGATTGTATATGAGTACTTGCGGAGCATGATAGTAGGTATATTGATTTTACAAATTTGGGCTTGGGAGCACATCCTCGTTACACGACCGATTGTAGATAGGTAGAGAGTACCTGAGTAGCCTTATGTATACATGTATTCATGATTCATCCAGCATCCTAAACTGGGTATGTTGGAATACTAGAGCCGTATTTTTGATGATATTACCATGGTCGAGTGGAAGCCATATTTAGATGGTGAGGAGTGGGCCTCAGATAGGCAGCAGATGCCTTATTTTTTCTAGAGTAGATATTTGATTACAGGGTAGATAGTTGTTACTCATGTACTGAGGCAGTATCACTGTATACAAGTTATGTCATGGTACTTGATAGTGTATGCGTGCATCTGTGATGAGGAGCCTCTGTGGGGAGCTCGATTAGCATATGAGACTGCATAGTTGGAGATCCACTAGATGGTCACAATCAGATGGGATTATCTTGGAAATGTTGTAGATGTTGGGTGCATTGAAGTATACCTTTCCCATTTATTACATTTTCTACTTTCTTGATTTACAACACCTGATGAGGTAGCTTCTTTCATAGAGGACGCTCTTGCTTACAATCCTGTCGATGATAAACCAGTGAGAGGTAGAGGTAGACCTTAGAGGGATGGGAGAGGTGGGGGTGGAATTGATTGTGGTAGAGATGGTAGATACCCTCCCCAAGACAGAGGTCAGAGACATGGCCAAGATGATCAAGGTGACAATGGAGATGATAGGGGTGGTGGTGGAGTGGGTTTTAGTGGAGTGGGTGGCCGTGGGGAGGGTAGGCCGATGAGATTTTAGTTTGTGTCTCCATGAATAGATCCAAGTCTGTTATTGACTAGGTAGAAACAACAACAAAGACCCTCTGGATATGTGCCGAGTGGAGGAGGTGGACCTCCTAGACAAGATCCTACTAGGGATACTGGAAAGGATACTGGAGATGCATTGTCAGAGCTCTAGAGAGAGCATGAATAGCTCAGAGCCCTTATCACCACATTGGAGACTTTGTTATCAGATAGGGATAGATAACTCGAGAGACTGAGAGCTGAGAGGGATCAACAGGAAGACAGACTAAGGGAAGAGTGAGATACACATGCACGAACAACTATTCATAAGGGACAAAGAGCTACATATTACTTTGTATTATATTGTATGGTGGTTCCATAGACATAAAGAGATCCATTATATTCCATAGTTGCACAATAGTCAAAGGGAGCGATGCCTCCACCAGCTCGTCATCCTAGAACTAATGCACTGCCTCCTCCTCCTCTAGACTAGGGAGAGGGTGGGAGTTAGACCTAATTGCATTTCTGATATTTTGAGATATTTTGTATATTGATCCTTCTGAGATCATCTCATGTACTAAAAACATTGATAATTTTATATATGTTTCATCATGATCGTATTGATACTCTTTTGTAGACAGATCCACATTTTTGATTTGAGTATTCACTGATATATATCTTAGATAGTTGCTTCTAATTCAAATATGTTCATGGGTTCTCTTTCTTGATAGATGTTTAGATTGATACACATGTGATTATGTACTCAGTCTTTTGATGATTTAGAATAGATTCATGTGATGACATCATTTATGCTCTTTGATTTATTACTGATATATAAATGTGTTTTGAATGATTCTAGATGAATATGCAGATTTATGTTTTTGAGATTTTATTGATCCAAATAGATGTGTGGATGTATTTAGTATGTAAAATAAATGCAATGCTTGAATGCTTTGTTTTTGTATTTTCTCTTTCTCATTTATTAATGCAAAATGAATGCCATGGATATGCCATGACATGGATATATCAATAACGTAGATTAAGTAGTTTAGACTTGGATTTTGAATGAGCCTGGAAATCATTTTGAGCTCAAACCCTTATGTTGTTCTAAAATGAATCATGTAATCTTTAAATGCATCTACATGTAGACTTCTAGGACTATCACTTATTTGTATACATTGTAGCATTTCTATCATCATTGGGCATTTTTGTAATAGACATTAGCAGATAGTACAACTATCACTAATACCCACAAGGTTTTATGAAAGTATGAATACTATGTGTATTGGATGCAATGTCAAAAATAGACCTAAGCATCAAGGCATAGAGGCTAGGATGACTTGTCAGTTATCTCTTTTTTCTTTAAGAATCATCTCTGTTTGTGTGTAATATAAGATACATGACCCACAATGACCTTCAATATTCATATCCTTGGGTACATAATGTGTCGTACACCTTACTTAGAATGTAATTAATAAAAAGACAAAGAAGTTTTTTCAACATTGTAACACCCCAAAATTGGCATCTTGCAACCCTAACCAATTTTGTTGCATTTGTCACTCTTCTAAATCATCAAAGTCCTATTGTACTAGGCAATTCTGAGTTTTCATTGACTCTACTCGACCTAAGTGTCAAATGCAGAAAATCCTAAATCTGTATTAATCATACATCATATTTAATTCCTAAATATCTATTTGGCTAAACAAACCCTATGATCGAATTAATTTAATTAATAAAGTCCTAGCACTTTAATTAGATTAAATTCACCCTCTTTAGCTGAGACACATGAAAAAGGAATTAAATAATATTTAATTATTAAATAAATATCCTCATTTCAATAATTGAATTTAATTATTCAGATAATTGAGAAAAATCAATTATGAGGTCATATTTATTTAATTAATTGGATATTCTCTCAAAAATCTTATTTCTATTCATAAATGGAAACTTTGAATTAATTGTGCTTTAAAGAGAAATAAAACAATTAAATTCAAATAAAAAAATATTAAATCAAAGAAAGAAAATAGTTAAAGCAGGAAGAAAACAATTTATTGAATTCTTTTTAATAAAGATTTCTGTTTTTAACTGGATTTTCTATTTTGTTTTATTTCAAAAAGGAAAGTTTCTATTCTGATCCTCTCAGAGTCTATAAAAGAACTCTCATTCTTCATTCAAAACCCCCTGATTACCCACTTACTTTTATGCATTGTTAGAATACTGAATTA
>MU227458.1:4169661-4191568 GCA_018584345.1 Thuja plicata | reverse complement strand
GAAACTTTGAATTAATTGTGCTTTAAAGAGAAATAAAACAATTAAATTCAAATAAAACAATATTAAATCAAAGAAAGAAAACAGTTAAAGCAGGAAGAAAACAATTTATTGAATTCTTTTTAATAAAACTTTCTATTTTTTAATTGGCTTTTCTATTTGTTTTATTTCAAAAAGGAGAGTTTCTATTCTGATCCTCTCAGAGTCTATAAAAGAACTCTCATTCTTCATTCAAAACCCCCTAATTATCCCCTGAATTCTTAGAGAAAATATGCAATGCTAGAATACTGAATTATTGTCATGCTTCATATAAAATAACTTCATTTTTTGCAATAGCATAACTTCAATTTCTAGAATAATGGCATTTAGCAATCATGTTTATATTATCTCACATCTTTCATTTCCTAGCATAATCTTGCATTGTATTGCATTCATCATGATAAATCCTTCTTTCTTAGATTGGTCCATGGTTGTGAGACTCTCGTTCTGAGAGCAATTTCAAAAACCCCGTCTAGATAGAAGGCAACAGGTCGAATCACGTAGGCAGATAAGATGAATAATCTCATATTCAGTCTTGTGTGTACCTGGTGAAGAAGGACTATGTTGAAGTGTGTGGTTGATTAACAAGGCCAAAATTAACACATACAAACTTCACCATAGTTTACACATAACAAAGGTCGAGATATATGCGGCTATCCACTCATGTTGGCATATCTTACCATAAACATCCAAGTTATGTGAAATTTATAAGATCATTAAAACAATAACCATACGCAAAAGACCAAGAAAAGATTATGCCCCCTATCCTTGTGAATCTTTATCTTTGAATAGTTGTCATGGAGTAACTCAAAAGACATAACAATCACCAATTTATAATCAGTCAAAGAAAATTTATAATTGCTTACATGCCCCTAGTTTGAAACATCATCAAAATATAAAATTATCATAATCAAACCAAGATCAGTCTATATCTGTTTAAGTAGTGTTGAATAACACCGTTGATTCATTGTTCAAGCATAGTAGAGAAATCATCAATCACAACTTGGAATCAAGAAATATGGTTTTTATGTTTGAGTAAATGAGATAAACTTTGTCATCAATTGCAATCCAATGTAGTTTTTAGGAACACTATTCAATTAAAGTGTTGAGAAACACTAGTACAATTAAAGTGTTGAGAAACACTGGTATGATGTTGGTTATAGGTAGGTGGTGTTTAAGAAACACCCTTGTTTGTGAGAGTGACATTTTGATGCAAGTATTAAGAAATATTGTTTGTAGAGGCAAACCATCCTAGACGAAAACCTAGGAGAACTAAGCAAACACAGACTGAACATGCTAGCAGAGATTCCCCAGTGTAGAATGACTATTCCTAAGACACAAATGCAGACAAATCCTAGGAAAGGATAGGAAATTTCATAAGGAATTCAAAGTCAACTGATAGCATAGGTGTGATCGTGAAGGATTAGTGCCATTATTGCATTGATAGATAGAGCACAGAGTATAAATGATGTGTGTTTGCCAGGTTTTCACCACTCGGCAAAGCTTTTTTATTTTCGCTACCAACACGCTTGTTTGCCAGGTTTTCGCCAAGGCACTTTTCTCTTTTTCAAATTTTTTTTATTCTTTATTTTTTGTTAGAATCAAGGCACTTGTATGCCAGATTTTCACCAAGGATACCTTTTTTGAGGAATTTTTTCAGTATTTTTGGATTTCTTCAGGATCAATTTTCTAATTGTTTTTGGTATTTTATGAGAACTATTTCCACTGCACAACTCTGTTAGCCAGATATTAAGTGTAGAACTACTTCAAAGGTATGGTGTTGATGGTATTAGGAAGAACATCTCCCTCAGGTGTAGCTAATTGATAAGCTCCAATCCAAAAAGTTGCAGTTATAACAAAAGGCCCCATCTAGTTGGGTTCAAACTTGCCCTTTTGTTCTCTGTTTGGCTGATTTTTAAGATTCTCTCTTTGAAATAGATCCCCCACTTGAAATTTTTGTGGCTTTACTTTCTTGTTGTACTCTTTTGACATTCTTTTCTGGTACACTTTGAGATGATTGAATACTTGTTGCCTGCGCTCATCTAGTAGTTCTAGTGCATGAACCCTATCAATGTGGTATTGTTCATCTGTAACAAGACCTTGGAGAGATACTCACAAAGATAGAAAATGGTGTGGCTCATGTTGGTGTTCAATACTTGTTTTCTGGGCCCATAGTCCCAGATTTAGTTGAAAATGTCAGTCTTACTCACAGTTCTATGAAAGATTTTTACAATTTTTTTGTTTGAAGCCTTAGATTTTCCATTACCTTGAGGATAATATATTGAAGAAGAATACTAAGTGATATGAAACTGTGTATAAAGGTCCTTAATATCTTGGTTTTTGAACTGACCCCCATTGTTTGTTAAAATGGAAGAGGGTATCCCATACCTACAAATGATGTAATTCAAGATTAACATAGCAACCTATTTTCTAGTGGCTTTGATCAATGTCATGGCCTCGACCCACTTAGTGAAATACTCTATGGCTATAATGATGTACTTGTGTCCACTTGAACAATTAGGATAAATTTGTCTAACCAGATCAAAGGCCCATTGATGAAATGGCCAATGTGTTATAAAAGGTATGAGTTCTCTGGCTAGAGCATGAATAAGGTTTCCATGTGTTTGACATTTGTGACATGTTTTATAATATTGCACGACATATTTTTCCATTGTGGGCCAATAGTAGCCAACTCTTAATAGTTTCTTAGCTAATGAAAATCCATTCAAGTGCAATCCACATACACCTTCGTGAATCTCTTTTAATGCGTGGTTAGACTCTTCTTGTTCTAAATACCTAAGAAGCATTCCGTCAAGACCTCGTCTATATAGGTTAGTAGTGATGAGGAAATAATGTGATGCTATCCTAATTAAAGCTCATTTTTAATTCATTGATAGGCCATTGGGTAAATTTTGATCAGTAAGATAATAAATTATTTTGGCATATCAGTATTGGTCTTGGGAATTTAAGGCACAAATCAGTTGGGATTCAGGTGTATCAAAGGATGGGAAGGATAATTCTTCCACCAAGAAGTCATAGAAGAATTGGTGTTCTTCCAGTTGTAACATGGATGCTTGTGTAGCCATAGCATCTGCAGCTTTGTTTTCTATTCTTTGAATTTGTTGGAATGTGTTGAAGACAAAATACTTTTTCAAATATTCAACCAGCTATTTTTAAGGACCAATTTCTCATTTTTTTTCTGATAATCACCATTCAATTGGTTGATAATGAGCTAAGAGTCACCATACACATGTAACTCTATGATTTTCTATTCCATAGCAAGCTTGAGTCTGTTCACCAATGCTTCATATGTTGAGATGTTATTAGTGCATGGAAACATTAGTTTATATGCTTTAGGTATCTTTTAGCCTTGAGGAGTGATGAATAGTACCCCTTCTCTAGATCCTTGTTGTGTAAAAGAACCATCAAAATTTATTTTCCATAGATATTCAGTTAAGTGCATGATTGTCTCATCTGGAAATTCTATAATCAAAGGTGCATCATCTTGCAATGGAGAATTAGCTAGTTGGTCTACTAGGACTTTTCCTTTGATAGCCCTTATGTCTACATACTCATTATCAAATTCACTAAGGATCAAGACCCATTTGGCTAGTCTTCCTGTTAATGTTGTTTTACTTAAGAGATATTTGAGAGGATTGATTTTTTCAATAAGTTTCACTATATGCAAGAGCATGTAGTGTCTCAACTTTTGGGATGCAAAAACAACCACTAAGAAAGATTTTTCAATGATATTGTAGTTAATTTCATAAGACACCAAGGTCCTACTGATATAATAGATTACCCTTTCCTTTTTATTTTCATCCTCCCATGCTAGCAATACTCCAAGTGATTTAGTTGTAGCTGAGATATAGAGTAGTAATGGTTTTCCATGAATAGGCACCATGAGAATGGGAGGAGTAGCCAAGTAATCTTTTAATTCCTTGAAATGTTTTTCACAATTCTCATCCCATTTGAAAGTAACACCTTTATGTAGAAATTTTTTGAAAGGTTGCACTCTATATGCTAGTTGGGACATGAATCTCCTGATGGACTGAAGTCCTCCTTGAAGCGTCCTCATTTCACTAATATTGCGAGGAGGTGACACTTCCATTATAGCTTTTACCTTTTCAGGGTCCACCTCAATTCCTTTAGCCGATACAATAAACCCTAAGAATTTCCATGCTTGAACTCCAAATGCACATTTCTTTTGATTAAGCCTTAGTTGAAATTGTTCCATTCGATCTAGTATCTTTCTCAAGTCTTCAATGTGAGTTGTTCTTATTTTTGACTTGGCTAATATATCGTCCACATAGTCCTCCATATTTTTGTGTATCATTTCATGGAAGATTATTGTCATAGCATGTTGATACCTGGTGCTAGCATTCTTTAGCCCAAATGACTTGACCTTCTAGAAAAATGTTCCCCATGCACATGTAAATATTATCTTTTCTTGGTCCTCGAGAGCATTCTTAATTTGGTTATAACTTGAAAATCCATCCATGAGTGAATACATTTGATAGTTTGTTGTGAGATCTATAATCATATCAATATTTGGCAATGGGAAATCATCTTTAAGACAAGATTTTCTTAATTCCATAAAGTCTGTGCAATTCTTGATAGACTTATCTATTTTAGAAACTTGTACCACATTATAAATCCATCTTGCATAAGCGATGACTCCTATGAATCCATCCTTTAATAATTTTTCTAGCTCTTCTTTGACCAATAATGTCACATGTGGATGCATATTTCTTAGTTTTTTTTTTACGGGTTTAATTCCAGGATCTACGGATAAGTGATGCATTATTAACTCAGGATCGAGTCCAAGCATATCAGTGTAAGAAAATTCAAAGTTAATCTTATTCTCTTTGAGGAATTCAGTGAACTGTATATTTTCTTCTTCTAATAAGGATTGTGCCAGGTGAACAAATTGAGGAGCTTCTATTGTTCCCAAGTTAACTGGTTATGTTGGTTCTATCATAACTGAAGATCTTTCTTGAAAGTGCTCAGGGAGGATATCAAGAATCTTATCTTTTGGGGCTCTAAGAGGTTTTCACCATCATATACGTCTTTTATTTTTACTATTTTAGAATCTGATATGGCCACAATGTGGTTTTCACCATCAGTTCTTTGTTTCTTTTTATTTTCCAATTTGTGACTAAGAAACTTGATATCCTCCTCTGTCAAGTTCATGCTCCTTGCATTAGTGAAAGAAGGATAGGGTTCACAAGAATTTAGGTAACAAGCCAAAGTATAGTCATTGGGAAAGTTCATGATAGGAGTAGGGTCTGAATTGGTCCAATCAATAAGGTTGAGATTTACCAAGGATAAGAATCAGAGTTTTGTCAGGACAAAATCATGTCAACAACAAGACTATTAACTAACAAGACTTGTTCTATTAAGTTAGCTTCTATAGCGTTTAGATCATTAAGAGTTAGGTCATCATTATTAGGGTAGTTGTTATTAATATGCATACCTAACTCTAGTGACTCGTCATTTGAGATTTCTTCTTCTCTCTCATCAAATTGAAACTCATAGCTCAAGTATCCTTTGAAGGTCCTCTAAGCCTAGCAAAGCACCAGTATCTCCATCAATAATCCTGGAAAGTGTTATCTCATATGATTTTGGGACAACAACAGTGTTAGGGGAAGTGTTAGAACCTTCTCCTCTCTCCAAAAGAGGTGCAAATTTATGAATTACATCTACTTCAATGTCCATGGTAGCATCATACATTTGATCTCATTCATAATCATGTGATTCTATGATTTCATCATCAGATCTGTTTAGAAACTCATTAGTGGTTACTTGATGTACCCTATTAGCCATTTGTGGATCAAAATGTGGTAAGTCTAGGACATGTGAAATTGTCACCAATTTCCCCTAGTTAGGATGTACATTTTGTTGTTGGGGTATTTCTTCATGAGTTTCTTCTAGCGGTTGGACTTCTAGAGAGTCTTCTTCTTCTTCCTCTACTTATTTGACATTAGTTTGTGACAAAAAAGGAACATGATGCTCTAGTTGTGCTACAAAGGTAGGTACATATCTTTCTCCTTCATATTTTGAATCCTCAGTACCAATATGTAATAAAGTTTCATATGTCCATGGTTCAAGTTTTGTTTCTTCTTCTTCATCATCACTTCCTTCATCAAATATTGGACCATCCCTTGAGGTAAGGTTTTTTGAATTGTTATTGAAACCTAACCCTGTTTTGTCTTTGTTGTCTCTGAATTCCATGTGTATAGGCTCAATGAGTCCTTTTCCTTTATCTCCTAAAGGTCCCTTCCCTTTGTATCCCATTTGTTTAAGAAGGTCATAACCTTTTCCATACTTTTATGGGGATATCTCCACATGTTTTACCTCATTTTCTCTTTGTTCATCTTTATAGAGCCAATCTACGACTGCTTTATCTTCTTTTTCATCCTCTTGAGAAGTAGAGGCTCTAACCATAGCAGTTGGTTTCTAAATGTATTTTTCTTTTGATAGAGTAGATGTGAAAGATGGGGAAGGTTTCCCATAAGATCTTGGAGACACGTAAATGTTAGCCAATGATGGTCTCATGTCTAGTTTGTATCCCCACATGCTAGTTTCTTCAAGTTTTAGTGTCTTTCCAAAGCTTCTCATCACCATATCTTTAGAGGTTTCAGGTGTGGATTCTTTTGGGAATTCCTTATTGTGAGGAACCATACTATCTATTTTAACATTATTGGAAGTGTAGCTTGAATTTGCAGGAATTGTCACTTCCACCCCATTATGTGGG
Source organism: Thuja plicata (assembly GCA_018584345.1). Lineage (NCBI taxonomy): Eukaryota > Viridiplantae > Streptophyta > Pinopsida > Cupressales > Cupressaceae > Thuja > Thuja plicata. Next base: position 4,184,775 of record MU227458.1, on the reverse strand, counting down.
AATTCGATGCATTAGTGGTAAGTAGATGGTACTACTTGCATTTCATGTATCGAAGGTCTCCCTAATAATATGTTATAGGCCAATGGTAGATCAAAAAATTGACAAATCACATTGCATTCAATTGGTCCTATTCTAATTAGTAGAAAAATGAGCCCTTTGGATGATCTTTCTTCTTCATCGTAAGCCTTGACAGTTATATTACTTCTTGAATCAATTGTTTGTTCTAAAAGACCCAATTTCTTGACTAGATTGAGAGTACATATATTCAACCTTGCACCTCCATCTATCAATATACATTTTATATAGGATTTATGAATCAAGACTTCAATGTGAAGGGGTTGGTTATGTGGATGAGTCAAGGACTTGTCATCTTCTTCTGAAATGAGAGGTAATATGGAGTTGATATGTGATTGACCATTGCTTGGAATTTTTCCACATCTATATCTTTTGGAACATTTGTTGAATGTAAGGCTTGTTCAAGAGCTTCCCTATGCATTGAAGAGATCTTTAATAACTCAAATATAGAAATTTGAGCTGAGGTCCTTTGTAATTGGTCTACCAAGTTATAGTTTGTAGATGGTATAGTAAATTGTTGTCTTGTCATTGTTAGTTTGGGAATTGTGACAACAATTTCTTTAGAGGATGTCTCTTGCTTAGATGAGGAGTTAACTCCTTTGATTGTGACTTGTTCTTGGCTTCGAGTTACCGCAGTTGAACGTTTTGATTTGTCTTTGGCACCTTTGATAGTGATCACATTTATTGTTTCTCTTTTTATATCCAACATGTTAATCACATTATCGTTATGAGAGTAGGTGTAATTGACTTCATTTCATTTTCCTTTAGAAGCTTCCCATTTTTTCATAGTTAGAGAATGGTTTGTTATATGTCGTGTGATCTTGATTATAGGTATGTCCTTTCACTTTTATTTTGCCTCCCTCAATAAGGTCTTGTATAATGTGTTTGAGATTAACACAATCATTAGTTTTATGTCCTTTTTTCTTATGAAATTCACAATACGCATTGTCATTCAACCATCTTGGTTTAACCTCTGGTTCCCATGGTTTTGAACCTGGTATTATGAAGACTTTGTTATCAAAGAGAGTCTTCAAAAATGTCTCAAGAGGTTCTCCCAATGGAGTAAATGTTCTTTGAGGTCTAGAAGTCCATGGTTTACTCTGATTGGTATCATTGTTTTCTCTTGGTATTGTGGTTGTTACCTTAGCTTCTTTGCTTTCTTGTAAGCTATTTGTTAGATTGAACACCACTAGTTTAGCAATTGCATTTGATGCTTCTACCACTCCATCACTAACAACATTCTTATTTTTTCTCCACCATTTAGGCTTGTTGTTATAGTTGTTAGATTTATTGTCACTTTGGAGTGTGATTTCTCTTGTCTTAATGATAATGTCTTCTGCATGAATAGTGTTCTTGATCATTCTATCAAAACTAGTTGAATATTGCATTTGTAAAGCATAGTTCATTTTCAGTACCAAGTTATTGATAAAGATTTCGATCTTTTCAGATTTGGGTATTGCTCTCGAGTACCTTGCAAATATTATCCTCCACCTTTGTAAAAAGTATGTAAAAGATTCACCGGTTCATTTATTTGTGTTACAAAGATCCATCATGGTTACGTTATGTTGTATGTTGTTGGAGTAATGTTGGAAAAATCACTGGATTAACTCCTCAAAATATTGCACACTTGGTGTAAGTTTGGAGAACCATTCCATAGCATTTCCACCTAGACTTCCCAGAAATAGACTCATTAAACAAGTAGGTTCATGCATGTACTCTATTCTTAGAGCACAAAATTCTCTAACATGGTCATGTGGATCTATTTCTCCCATGTACTTGTCGTATTTGGGTCTTTCCATGTTAGGAGGAAATGGAACCATGTTTATACTCTTGTCAAAAGGAAATGGACACATGTGTTCCAAAGAGTACTTTGTTAGTCTAGTATTTTCTTGCTTGAGTGTCACAAGTTCCATTTACATTAAGGTTAATTTCTTTGTGAGGAATGAAATAGGTGTTTGTACCTCCTTTTCCTTTAGTCTCTAAACATCATAATCTTTGGGAAGTTTGACTCCAAGAGAAGCCAAGTGTAGGAAGTATTTCTCTTTGTCTTCACCAATGATCTTTTCCAAGGTCTTTTGGAACTTCCTACTTTGTTTGAGTTTGTTATACTCCTCTTCTGATATGTCTTCCTCACTATCTGAATCAAACAAAGGATGACCATGATTTTTTTCTTCTTTACTTTCTCTATCGTTATGGTCTTGGCTATATTCTTCAAAAGTTGCAATCCATTCGTGACGAGGTGCTTCCATTTCGGGTGAGTTTTGATCAAATAGGGGATACGAGATGTCTCTTCTTGTTGAAATTTAAGTATTCTAGGAGGTCTCTCTAAGTTGTCAGCAAGGTATTGATCACCTCTTGTGTTAACCATGAAAGTTGGGTCTCAAATTTGTCAAATGTTTTCCAATTATGTCAATAGGATGTCAAATTGTCCAAATAGGTGTGTCCAAGTAGTGAAAGAGTGTTTGTGTTTGTTTTGAGTGAGTGACTCCAGTGTCAGAGGGTTAGAATGCCCTAATAATGAGTTGGGAATCAAGAGGTTTTGGTGAGTGGAAATACCACATGTTTTAGGACCAATTGTGAGAATCTAAAAGGACATGAAAGGTAGACTTCTAAATAAGTTGTGAAATAGTGACATGTGGACCTGTGAGAGCAACAGGACCAGACTAAAGAGCCAAAAGGGTATCAAAGAATACTGAGTTTTTTAGAGTGACACATGTGCAAGTACCCATTTTCCTAGATACGACTCCCTAAAAATGAGCTTTGGAATATAGGATGCAAGCTTATGAAGAAAAAATGTGATCCTATTTCCCACATGTGAGCCAGGATTTACTAAATGTGATGAATTTCCCTGAATGCGAGCCTATGCAACCAAATGCAATCTAAAAATGACCAGATGCGAGCCTCTGATGGTTTTGTAATTTTTGTGTCAGTTTGTCTCGAAGTATGTGAAATTTTGTCTGACAACAGAGTCTTTCTGAGACTTTCCTGAGAGGTTTTGAACAACATGTAAGTCAAGGATTTAAATTTGTTTCTTGTTTTGAGGATTTTATCTTCTTAGTGTATTTTTAGGCCACATCAAGCAATGTTCATTAAGGTGACAAAAACACATCCCTATTCCCTAGATTCTAGGCATAGAGTGAAAATCTTTGCTTGTAGACTCAGGGACACACTCACATGCTAATAAAAATATGACCATCACCAAGCACATAATGGCTCCAGTCATGATGTCGTATTAGCCAACTCTAATCTTAAGTAAGGGCACTAAATGATGAGTATCTTGGGGAAATTACTATTTTCCTTAAACAAAGATTATTACCCTTTCGGAGATAAATTGGGTTGTTTAATTGTGGGAATCCATTCGCAATTGTCCCCCATAGAATTGCACAAGGCAAAATTAAGGCATATAGCACTATGAGTACTCAAATGTGTGTAGTCTCGCAAGTGATATTCAAGAGGCTCCACATAACAAACACTTAAGCATGTTCAAGGAATGATGTCGAAATTCCAAGAACAAAACTAACTACATCTTTCGAGGCTTTGGCCTACAAGGAAGCATATTGATTATAGTGAGATGGAAGGGTTGGCGTAAACCTGTCCTCACTTGGGTCATTCTCGGCAGTTTTTTTCCTCAACCGACATGCCCTCTAATGTTTTAAAAGAAATAAAAAAGGATTGGCAACTTAGGAGTCTAGATTTGTGATTCTCTGAAAGAAGAAGAGAATACTCTCCTATTCCATGCCATTTTCTCCCACAAGCACATCAAGCATGTTTATTTCCTCAGATTTTATAACTCAAAATTCAATCCCCCATGATGAGTTTTTGATTTCTCCAACTTGGGAAAAAGAGAAAATCCTCTAGTTGGACCAAACAATGTGTTTAAATCTGATTATTTAAGTGCCTATAGTAAGAATTGACAAAACATATGAAAGTAGAGTTTGATTGTTCAATTTCCCCAATTTTAATGACTTTTCTTGTTCAATTACTACCAACTTTAGAAAGTTTGTTTGTTCATTTACCCCAAATTCTTACCAAGTTCTAAATTGACTTTTGATTTTCTGATTTTCTTAAAGGAAAAGAGCTTTTAATCCTCTGATCAATTTATCAAATGAAATAAAATGTACTTAAGTTTGAAAGCTTGCGAAAAAGAGACTTAGGATGAACACTTTGGCAACCTGCAAACCACTAATTAGTAATTGCTTTCCAACTTTTTGACAAAAGAGTCTCTGATAGAAATGTGCAAGAAATTGTGAGGCTTCTCAAAATATAGAAACAATCATGGTTAGGAGATTAGTGGTTAAACTTTAAAATTTGCAAATAAGCTAACCAAATGCGACTGTATTTCCTAAATGTGATCCTAGAAATCTAGTATGCGATTAAGGATCCTGGAAACGAGCCTTTGCAACTAAAGGTGATGCATGAATTACCAGATGCAAGTATGTACTAGATCCAATCTGAGATTCACTGGATGTGATGAAGGAAATCCTAGATGCGATGCCCTTTCCTAGATGCGATCCTTTGCAACTAAAGGGGAGCTTTGGTCACTAAATGCGACTCTGTACTTGAAAACAAAGAACACAAATTAGTGAAAATGGCTTTAAAAGAAGGAGAAATCTGAGGATTTTCCCCATGATGGGCGCTAGAAATGTGTGTGTATTTATTGTACCTGCAAGCAACAACACAACACTTCAATATGTCATTAGATTAGTGATAAAAACATGAATTATTAAAATCACATAAAAATCACTAAAAGAGACATATTGCTTCTTATATAAGATGAGTATTATAAATGCAGTAATTGTTGTTAGATTATGCATAAATCAGTGACATATACAAGATTAGAATGGAAAATTCAAGTAAAATGCAAGCTAAATGTAAATGCAAAGTTCATTTTATTGCTCCAAAGGAAATATTATGAAATTATAAGAATGTTGAGCTAAAATGTATTTAGATTTCTAAGAAATTAGAGCAGCATAAGTTTGTAATGAAATTAGGGGCCCGCTAAGCTCAAAATTCATTCCTTTTATAGAATAATTTGAGGAATGAGAGCTCAAGATTGATTTGTGAAGAGATGTGGAGATTGAATCCTTGGTGATCCATGTGAGGTGATCCATGTGAGGTGATCCAAGTGATTTAACTCTCATTGGCTAATGGATTGATTTTCCATTTTTCAAGTGAGGAGTTGTAATTAGAAGATTTATTTAATTCCTTTTAATTAATTACTTTGGCCAAGTATTTAATTGCTTTGATTTGATTAAATAGGCCAATGTAATTAATGTGAGTTAGTGATGAGCTCACTTTGATTATAGGATATTAAATTGATTTTAATGAATTATGCCAATTAATTGAGTAATTGTCTTGACATAATTAAGGGTATGATCACACTTAGGGCAAAGAGGGTCTCTAATTAGAGTAAACCAAATTAGGGTGGTTACAAAAGGTATTTTTAATCCCTACTTGCTTTAATTTAGAATTGTGACCTAAGGAAAAATTTAGATATTTATAATTTAGAGACATTACAATAATATTGACTTCACCTACATTTGTGAGAAAATAATGTACTTATTGGTGTCCTAAATACATCACGAGAAGTTCTCAGACATTAGAATCATTTAAGTTATTTTTTTCATTCTAGTTGGCGATTCGCCATTCTCTACCTTGCCCATTCTGGTTGTTCATTGCCGCAAAGATGCCTCTTTGTGGCCAATTGTTGACAATCAATCATGAGGAATTAACCCTAATCTACCATCATCAAACTGGTCTAGAAAGGCATGCATGAATGACCTTACAAAATGTGCCCAGAAGATATCAAAAGCATTCAATTTATTCAAAACTAAGGTTTAGATAGAAACTAGAATTCTAAGAAAAAATCATGTGGACCAGAAGATTCGATGGGTACCTGAGAATAAGAGAGATTTAGAAATCTTAGAGTTGTTGTGCTATGCCCTCTACTGGTTACTCTGCGTGCCCTCCTTCAACTCTTTGCGGCATGTTATGCCCTCTTCTAGTTTCTCTGTGTGCCCTCCTTTAGCTCGTCATGATGTAACATAACATAATGAAATGAAGCTAAACCTTTTTTTAAGTTATGCTCGTGTTGTTTGGAATTACAACCACATATGATGTTAGTCGTAATTATGACCAACACAGGAATTGATTAAAAAAAATCAAATTTTTCCTTCTATAATCTGACCAAGAAAAACCATTTTAATGATTGGTCTAGAATATTGGTCGTAAATTAGGGTTAAATGTATTAGTGACTATAATTTTGGCCAAGGCTTAAGCATAATGTGATAGCTTATAGTGCCCAGTGTTTAGAATGTCAGTGATTCAAGGCTGAGCATGTCCACCCAGCTTGACTTTATTACCAACATGATATTTTGGAGTACAAATGGAAAGTCATCAGTATCGATTTTATCCAAGGTTTACCCATGATACGACACAGGCATGATGTAATTTTGGTAGTAGTTGACAAACTAACCAAAGTAGCCCGCTTCATTCTAGGGTGTCTGAGAGATGGGTCATTGGCTTTGGCCAGGAAGTTTATTCAAGAGATTTTTAGATTTCATGGTGTGCCATAGACCATTATTTCTAACAGAGATACACAGATGATGTCAAGGTTTTGGACAACCTTGAATGCTTCCTTGGGTACATAGTTGAATTTTAGCACAACTTATCATCCCCAGACTAGTGGGAAAACAAAGAGAGTAAATCAGGTGGTAGAGGACTTACTTTGGATGTATTGCATGGATCAACAATACAAGTGGGAAGACTATCTTCCCTTGGTAGAGTTTTCCTATAACAACTCTTACCATGCTTCATTGGGAATGACACCTTTTGAGGCACTGTATGGGTGGAAGTGTCGTGCTCCTATCAGTTGGGATAGAGTAGAGGACATGATCATTATTGGTCCTAATTTTTTGAGAGAGATGGAGGAACAAATAACTCTGATTCATGCTTGGGCTGAAGGAAGTAGTTGACCATCAAAAGAGTTATGTGGATAAGAACCACACTTTCAGATAGTTCCAAGAAGGGGACAAAGTTTTTTTGCGTATGAGACTACATAAGAGCTCAATTTCTTTTGGAAAGTCTTAAAAGATTGCACTGAGATATGTGGGTCCATTTGATGTTTTGGAGGTTATCAACCCCATTGTTTACAGACTTTCTCTACCACCCACTCTAGCCAGAATCCATAATGTGTTTCATGTTCCTTTGTTGAAACCCTATCATCTAGGTGCATCTCATATCTTAGATTGGCATGCATTTCAGGTTCAGGATCCTGGGGTGGTGCTAGTGGAGCCTACCTGCCTTGTTGATCAATGTACCATTGGGTTGCATGATAGAGATGTGTTACAACATAAGGTCCGGTGGGACCAATTCTCTGTTGATAGTGCTACTTGGGAGGATGCAGAAGACATGCATATATCTTTTCCACAGTTATTTGATTATACTTATTTATGTTCTTATTTTTTAGTTATTCATGTTATATGCATAGACATTGCTACTATTTATGTGTTTTCATAAGACATCGGGTTGATGTCTCTACCTAGAGGGGAGGGATGTCATAACCCGATTTGATCGACTCCTATTGTTTAGGATTTTTAGCGAATCTATTGGAGTTTTGTTGACTTGCTCGAATGTTTTTTGACCTAAGTTATTATGTTTTGGATATTGTGGAAGTAATTATGTTTTTGTGGTTTATATGATCGTATGCTTGGATGTGGTTATGGATTATATAATGTTGTTTAATGTCGTAATTACTTAATGTAAAACATATGATGAATTATGGATGAGTAAATGACATTTATTGGAATGGATGTATTTAATTTTGATTTCTATTTATGGACTAACCTACTGATGGAAACCTCTAGTGGTTTGATTGAATTGAATAGGATTGAAGGCAGGGGTGTGTTTCAAGAAGAGAAGCTTAGCTTCTTAGTATGGCTGAGATTGGAAAATTTTGGTTATCACACACCACGTAGCGCTTTGTTAATTATTTCATGATAGATTCCTAACTTTATCTCAAATCCTTAATGTGTAGTTTGAGTAAAAGAAGTTTTATATTAAATCTATTCATTGAAGTGAACAAATTGATAAAGCATATGATAGTGAATAAATCTTGGTGTTTATTTAATACTTAGTGTTAAATTTCTAAGCTTATATTGAAAGAGGATAATGAGTAATTGTATATATTTTTTATATGATTTTAAATAACTATTAATCCAACAAGTATTTAGATTGTTTTAGAAAGTCTTTTCGAATTGAATAACCTAGTCTTGAATAACAATCGTTAGTTAGACTGTGAGTGGGAATTTAATGAAGGGAGACAATCTTTATTATTTTAACTGATCTTTGCATGTGGAATGGGGGCATGAAAAAATTTTATACTATGGAGGAGATAAAGTGGAGGGTAGCGTGGCATGTTAGAGAGGAAAAAGTGTAGGGAAGAAAGAAAATAAAAAGGAAAATGTGCAGTGAAGAGGGAGTCTTTGTGGTGGAGAGACACATGGATTCTAGAAGAAGGAGGAAGCTACAGGTTAGAAGGAGGAGGGTGTTTCATCATATCTTGAAGAAAAAAAATTTGTTGCGCATAGTACAAGGAGAAAGCAATGCATTTTTAAGGGGGGGGATATTAAAAAAGAAGATATAGCGCATAGTATTGGAAGATAGAGAGGGCGGTCTTGAAGGAAAGAAGGGTGGGAATTTTTACAAAATGCGCTAAGAGTAAGGAAATAAGGTGTATCCAGAGGAGTACGGGATGAACAAATAAAAGAAAGCCACAGGAAAAAAAAAAAGTAAAAGAAATAGAATATAGGAGGGAGCACTAAAGGAATTGATAGACTGTCGGATTTGAAAGAAACATTTTGGTAATCTCCATCAAAATCAATTTCTAAAATTAAAATAGGTTCTTTAATTTTTAGTTGATAATCTTTCTAGAAATTTATATGTGAAAGGAAAAATTAACGTAGGCCTAGAAGAAAAGGTGGTGTCTTATTTTCTTTATCTATTTTATGTTCTTCTTCTTTGTTGTTATTTACGCCTAGCATGGTGAGAAAAAATGGAGACATGTCTTAGAATTTAGCATTTTGCCTTGCCGTATTTTTGTCTTCTATCAGTTTTTTCTAATCTATCCCTTATTGCCATCTTGTGCAGTAAGTGAAAATGGATAAATGATTTGGGAACATCCCTCATACTTGGAACCTTATCTTACCTCATTGTTTTTGGAATGTATTTATTATCGGCACATTATGAGAATTAGGAGGAAACTAAACCTAAATTTAATAGAGCATGGGTTTTTTTATATTAACCTCTGGCTGATTAAAAACCATTTCCTGGGAGAAACATCGTTCTTAAAAATAAATTGTAGCAAAATTGCAACCAAAAGGATGTGAATAGATTTAGACATCTCTGATTTTTCTTTTTTGATTATTTTAGACTCTGGAAACATGATTAAATTTTGATTAGCAAACAATGAAGGCATTTAGATAAATGAGGAATAGGATAGAGTTTTGAGGAATAACATTTTTAAAAAAATAATGTATTAGTATATCAAAGGTTAGATTTTGTGGTTATTTTGCAAATACATACTATAGTTGTTTATCTCTATGTTTTGTCTCTGTAATGTTATTAGCTTTCCCTTTGTTTAGTAGATAGAACATTAAGCTATGCTTTTTTTAGTTCCTCAAACCACTGTAGTAAATTGTTTCTCATTAAGACAATTTTTTTTATTAAATGATGCAGTCAAGCTCGGAGGATCCAATAAAGGATTGTCTAAACTTGCAGCCAACAACAAGAACAACACAGTGAAAACAACACAAAATAGGATATATCAATATCAACTTTATATTATCTCATAATTCCATTACATGCAACATGTAGGGCTGTAAGGCCTTCCCAGTTAGGGCCAATTACATCAATAGATTCAACAAGATCTCGCAAAATCCAACCTTATCAATTTACCCTATAGCTAAGTGGAAGAAACCAAATCTGAACTTGTGCCCGCAAGCCACCAAGAAATCTTCAATCTTTGTCTACCCACTTACAACTATCTACCTCAACTTACAATCATTCAGCTTATCATCTTATGCTACTATCCTCTATCTATCATCTCATGCCACTGTCCCCCTAAACATCAACCTACACTCTCTTTTATACAAAACAACCACAAGTCAACTTGTAAACAATTATTAAATGACCCAATCGGCCATACAATATACAATGAACAATTATTAAATGCACCAGTCAGCTGCAAATAATACAAAATACATATGAGAACACATCAACACTGATTTACGTCCACCCAAGATCCAATGTCACAAATCTACATGCTTTGAAACTCAGCACGATCTCAATGACCCCCCTCAAGTCACGGATGTAATCTCTAATGTCCGCCCAACCTACAAACACAAGTCAGTGAACTCCAACATCTAGTTGGTAAAAGAGCACATCAAGAGACAGACCACTAAGTGAAAGACACAACTGAGAAGAACTCCACCGAATAGACAACACCTTGTAATATGCTACTAAGAAAGACACCACTGAGAAACTACCACCAAGCAGTGTACCCTGAGTAGGATATCCCTGAAGACAAAAACACTGAGCACCACCGAGTCTAGTCACTAAGTTCACTAGCAAAGCAATACATCCTCCAATAGAGGATTGTCACCAAAGTGACCAAGCACCTCAGGTCTCCAACCGAGTTTACTACCAAAACAAAAATCAAATCAAAACATGTTTTTTTGGTGACACGGGATTGCCAACTACCCCAGGATGCTCCTGCATCAGACACCCCAGGTGCAAAAAGATGTTCTTAGAAGCTAGATGAACATCTGTTGGGATTCAGTACATAGATCCCAAACTAGTTCTTGATATATATTGATAATCATCACACACTCTTCCCTTGGTTCTTCTTCTACTTCCATTTACTGCTAGCACTTGCTGATTTATCTTCATATCTCTTCATATTCATGTCTGCACCAACCTCTGCAACCATTTTAGATCTTCTACCAATGTTCAAGTTCCTCTTACCGAGCTCTGCATCCTTCAAAGGAGTCAAAATAGACTTTTGCCCATCCTTTAGTATAGTAAATTAATTTCTTTTAAAATCATGAATAGTCTCTCTATCATACTACCAAGGTCTACCGAGTAAAATATGACAAGAACTCATCTCCACATTGTCACATAATACTTCATTTCTATAAGTACCAATGTAAAAAATTACCATGCACTACTCTTTCACCTTTACTGCATGAATAGCTTGTAACCAACTTAACTTATAAGGACAAGGATGCTTCAACATTTTCAAAGCAAGTTTTTGAACCATCTCCTCAGCAACTAGGTTGTTAGTACTCCCTCCATCAAAAATCACTTTAATATATTTACCACCAGATTTGCATATAGTTATGAACAAGTTCTTCCTCTGATAAGAATCGGCTTGCTTTGAGGACAACAATATTATCCTAAGCAAAAGATTCACGCCCTCCACCTCAGGTTCATTCTCAGTAACCTCATTCACCATAGCATTTCAGTGACTATCGACTTTCTTATCTGCATGGGGACATTCAAATGACCAATGTGCTTCTTCACCATAGTTGTAATAAGTACCTCTGAATACACCTCTACCTATCTTTCTCCTAGGTTCAACAGGTTTCGATTCATCCTCAACTATCAGTTTATCTTTTACCGACTCCTCTTGCTTCTCTTTCCCTCAGGAATTACCATAATGTCTTCTCTACAACTTATCTTATGCCTTCAATGCATACTGATAAGCATCCTCTACAGAGTCGATCTTCAACATACCAATCTCATCTTGGATAATAAATTTCAAACCATTAACATACTTCACAAGCTTTTCTTTAGAAAGTTCTCTATGTCCAGAATGAAATAGTCAGCTTTTAGAACTCCTCGGTATAATCTTCCACGATCATCTCCTTCTATTTCAGATTCTGCAACTTCTTAAACAATTCAAGTTCATAGTCTGCAGGAATGAACTTAGCCTTTAGCTTTTCCACCATTAACCTCCACCAATTGATCTTCATCTCACCTTCGTCTTCTCTATCCCTCTGCAATTCTTTCCACCATAAAGCAATATGCCCCTTAAACTTAGTCTGTGCAACCTTACTCTAAGGGGATCTTCAATGTCTTCCAGCTCAAAGTAGTCTTCTAACTCACCAATCCAATTAATCAGATCCTCAAGTCTCAATGTACCTAAGAAATTATAAACCTCCATTTGGTAACTTGTACTCAATCAAGCTCCAGATCTCTACAACCGATCATATTTGTCTCCTCCAGATATTTCTATCTGATTGGCCCTGTCATCTCCACTAGATCAAAAAAATTCAAAACCTTCAGCAGCTTCTTCATAACCATCATCCATTCTCAGACCTCTATGCAATCCAATATTTCTGATACCTTCTATGATTTTATTCTTCATCGCTGCCATCTCAGATTTGAATCTTTCTTTTATCCTCGCTTCCACCTCCTTAGAAAGACCTGCAATCACCCTAGGGTCCAATATTCTCAGAGGCATCTCTCCAGATCTTTAGAAACCCCAAGCTCGACAAGAAATGAACCATCTCTGATACCACTTATTGCAGTCAATCTAGGACGATCCAATAAAGGACTGTCCAAACTTGCAACCAATAACAAGAACAACACAACACAGGATATATCAATATCAACTTTATATTATCTCAAAATTCCATTACATGCAACATGCCAGGCTGTAAGGCCTTCCCATTTAGGGCCAATTACATCAATAGATCCAACAAGATCTCACACAATCCAACCTTATCAAACTACCCTATAGCTAAGTGGAAGAACCAGATCTGAACTTGTGCCCGCAAGCCACCAAGTAATTTGCAATCTCTGTCTACCCACTTACAACTATCTGCCTCAACTTACAATCATTCAGCTTATCATCTTACTCTATTATCCTCTATCTATCATCCCATGCCTCTATCTATCATCCGATTCCTCTGTCCCCCTAAACATCAACCTAGAATCTCTTTTATACAAAACAACCACAAGTCAGTTTGTAAATAATTATTAAATGACCTAGTCGGCCATACAATCTATGATGAACAATTATTAAATGCACCAGTCGGCTGCAAATAATACAAAATACATATAAGAACACATCAACATAGATTTAGGTCCACCCTAGATCCAATGCCACAAATCCACATGCCTCGGAACTCAGCACGATCTCAATGACCCCCTTAAATCACAGATGTAATCTCCAATGTCCACCCAACCTTCAAACACAATTCGGTGAACTCCAACATCCAGTTGGTAAACAAGCACACACAGAGCCAGACCACTCGGTGAAAGGCACAACCGAGAAAAACTCCACCGAACAGACACCATCAAGTAATATGCTACTGAGAAAGGCACCACTAAGAAACTACCACTGAGTAGTGTACCCCAAGTAGGATATCGCCGAAAACAGCAACGTCGAGCACCATTGAGTCCAGTCACCAAGTTTGCTAGCAAAGCAATACATCCTCCAACTGAGAATTGCCACCAAAGTGACCGAGCACCTTAGGTCTCCAACTGAGTTTACTACCAAAATAGAAATCAAACGAAAACATATGTTTTTGTTAATACAGGATTGCCAGCTACCCCAAGATGCTTTTGCATCATTAAACCAGTCAACTAGAGGAAACCATTTTTTAAATTATTTGTTAGGAAGCTTTGTGAAATTGGTTAAAGGATTGTGTTTTGCCGATCTCTTTAAATAATTAGAACGTACATTTTGATAAGAATTTTGTATATGTGTGTAAGTGCTCGCTACTAGAAAGACAACCTGAATGGAAAATTTGTTATACTTTCATTCTGTTGTAAAGAAGAGCTTAGAGAATAAGATTAGATCTTAGTTTACATGTTAAGTAAATATATGAATTGATACAGAAAGGATGTAGCATGTGGAATACTAGGAAAGGGTAATAGAATTGTTCATTACCTATCAGTAGAAGTCTGGTTTTAAATTTCTTTGGGCAAAGCTATGTACCACATGTTTTCTTAAATGTGTATGGTTATGTTTCATCTTCCTGTAATCTGTGATTAGATCTTCTTAGACATATGTGGAAAGTAGTTAGTTTTATAGACACACCAGATTCCTTCTAATCCATCAGTGTCGAGTAGCCAGACTTCTTGGGCAGGATTGGTGTGCTCTTCATTTTAGAATGAGCCCCGAGGGAGCTAAGCACTCTATGGTTGGGTGGATTAAGCCCCTAAACCACACTCTCGTCTTGAGATTTGCAAATGGACAGGTGCCTGAAGGCTTAGGAGTCCGGAGCATGCAGATGGACAGTTGTCCGATGACATTCATGATACTTGATTCTTATGACCTTATGGTCTCATACTTGATGTATATATTTTCCACTTATGTTGTAAGGTGCACGACAAGTTGGTCGACATCCTGATGTATTGAATATTTGTAATTTCATTGATAATGGATAATGTTTTAAGATCAACCGTATGGCCAATTATTCTTTGATGTACTTTCTTTTGGAGTTTATGTTGAAATGAGTTTATATGCAAGTTAGAGATTATGTGTACATGATTACTTGTTTGAGTTTTCAATCGAAAAGTCTATAGCGATTGACTGACTATGGCTACGGAATCGACATTAGAGAATTTTCTGCATTTTTGCTTAAGTGGCATTTATTGGAATTTTCAATATTTACACTTTGGGTTGGAAAATGCTAGATTAATCTGACACTTCCATTTGCTTTCTCTTGTCCTTCACAAATTTGTATGACTTAAGATTAAAAAGTGTTGAATTGATATAATGACTTTCATTTACTTCATGCCTTTTCTTGGACTTAGAGCACCTCAAATTAAATATATAAAAGAATGACTTAAAAGTCGTTTCCAATTCTCTATGCGAACAAGAGTGAATAGTTGATTGGATGTTGAAGAAAATAATGGGTCATATTAATGCAACGTATTGGAGGGAGTAAAGAGGCATCGTAACTTATACAATTATAAGGTGTGACCTGCATGTGGTCCAGGATAAAAGCCAAAGTAAATGTGTGAATC
>MU227458.1:4149155-4160886 GCA_018584345.1 Thuja plicata | reverse complement strand
ATATATATATATAATTGAAGTTAGATACGTAGACAGTGAAATATTCTTCCAAGCATTAAAGATTACTTGTTAATGTACATTTGTCATCAATCATTGAATATCATTCACTAATTATAGTCATATCACCTATTAATTAATGATTAAACTAATTTATTATTTGTTAATCAATAGTTTCTCATTATTCATTTACTCACAATTAAATAATAGTTTATTATTTAATTTAAGAAAAATAATTTTTATTTCTAATAAAATTTTAAAAAAAATTATGTTCTACCTCACAAATTAACTCATCTTGAATTAGATTTTTTTTTTTCCATTTATTTAATTAATATATTAAATATTTCATCTCTATCCTCTAGGAGTTTAGAATGGAAAACTTTGTGAGGTTTGTAATGTGATTGATGAATATAATTAGATTTCTTTGTTTTAATTTTTTTTTTTGCCTTCAATGTTTTATTTTTTATGATTTCCATATTTGTTTTTCTTATATTCTAGTTAACCTAGAAAATAGACATTTTAACTTGCTAAATAATTGTGTTTAGTAAAAATATTTGGTAATTTCTTGTTTTGTAAGTCATTTACTTTTTGGTGGTCATGGAGATCATTTTTTTATGATCCTCCTAATGTGAAATGAACATCATCATAGTGTTAGAAGGGATTTTTTTTCTTTTTGGTCTATAGAACTTCATATTTTGTCAAAGAATTTTTTTTTGTCTTTTTCTAAGCCATATTTTGATGATACAAATGTGTGTGTGTGTGTGTGTGTGTGTGTGTGTGTGTGTGTGTATTGATATAGGAACATCTTGGGATCTTGACAATCTTGCATCAACCAAAAACATTTATTTTCTGTTTTCCTATTTGATCAGTCTCTAAGTTACTTTTTGTGCTTGTTAGGTTTAGATCTTTTACAGTCGTGATCCTTATAGTGTATTTGTGGCATCACATGGAACCCTCTTTTAGGTTCGTACTTCATGTGGTTACTTTGCGCATGAGATCTTAAAGATTCTCGACAGGATTGTATTGTACTTCATGTTTTACAGCCAGTTGTGATTTCTGATCTCACGAAGGAATTTTTTGATTTGAGGGATCATGATTCTTATTTTTTTCATTAGAAGTAGATCCTGATGATTTGGGTCCTGACCTATTGCTTTGTATTATGTTTTCTTCTCATTGGGAAATGTGATATTTCTAGGTTGACCTGACACTCGCAAAGGCTTTATAAGCTTATGAGTTTTCTCCTAAAGGGGTAGCTCTCATAAAATTATCTCGTTGTAGTTGAATGCTAAGGATTTTGTAAGGAATTTTGATTTCAATCAATCCTATATGCCTAGCATGTATGACTGCATGTTGCAGATCCATTGTATATTATTTTCTAATAATAAAGAAGGTTGATCTCACATTTCTCTCTGTTGTTACTTTTTGTTTCTGTTGTGACTCATAATGCAAGGATTGGACATATCTCTTTGAGTTCTCTCTGTCCTTGATTGCACCAAGTGGTATCAGTGTGAGTTTTTGATTCCGTTGAGGTAGATCTTGGTTCTTGAGCTTACGAAGTCATATATTGATTTATTGTGGGGTGGTAGGAAGAGTATATGACCCGCAATTAAAGAGGATTCATGTAAGATGACTCATAGAGGAAATCCTAGGGGTGGAAGGAGAGATGCAGATCTAGTTATGTTGGATATGTTAAGACAAATTGTAGCTAGGTTAGAAGCTATGGAGATGGCCCAGAGAAGAGGTCGACATATTGAGGATGTAAGTGATGAAGAATAAGAAAGAAATGAAGAAGTAGCTAAAGGAGGCAAAGAGCAGCCTAAAACTTGTTAGGAATAAGGTGTCTCAACCTTGTATATTTCCTTGCATTTGTTATTTTCCAAATATCGACACTTTGGACAATGTGTAAGATAATCATGACTGAAACGGTTATGATGGATTCCTATGATGGTCATTAATATTTATAAGAGATAATTGTGGAATTTTTGATGATGGGTGAAGATGTGAAAGACATGTGGCAACTAATTAGTTGAGTACTATACACTCTTCTGTAATCGTGGGGTTCAAGGCGATGGTAAAACCCTAATACAGCTGCCTTTGGAAGTTGCCCTAAAAAGTGAAGCGCATGATATAAACATTTTTAGGGTTGCAAATCAGAGAGAAGTTAGTTTATTGTTGGAATATTTTTATGCTGCCAAATTTGTCTTCAAGTGTTGATTATCTCCCAAAAGAACTTGCATTGCAAGTGTATTGTAAACAGTATTAGTTTTGATTAATACATTGTGCAGGTTTTTGGAGTGCTGGGGTTTTTTACCGAAAGGTTTTCCCTAGGGTAAATCACTGTGTCATTCTCATTTTTCTATGTATGCATGTTATTGTATTATCATTTTGTAATTGCTAAGGGTTAAATCTGAATTTGCATGATCCTCTTCTTGGGAGTTTAACGTAGGGAACTATTTTCTGCACACTTAGTTTCCTTTCAGTTGGTATCAGAGCCTGGCCAGTTTTGCTTCTATTTGTTAGGGTACGGTTTTTTTGAGCTAATCTCCAGTTCAGTGGGAGTATTGTTGTAGATTATTCATAACCTTATTTTAGGAAGAGATGGCAGGTTCTTCATACAGTAGAATGGAGGTGGAAAAGTTCAATGGCACAAACTTTGAGTTGTGGAAACTCAAGATGGAAGACATGCTCATAGACCGTGATGTATGGGAGGCAGTTGATAATGATATCAAACCAGTAAACATGCCTCAAGCAGATTTGGATCTCAAGGATCGAAAAGCTAAGGGTCTCATTAGACTCTATCTAGCAGATTTTGTTCTCCTGAATGTTCTCGATGAGAAGACTGCAAACAAATTGTGGACACAGTTTGGGTCTATGTATCAGGCCAAGTCCTTGGTGAACAGATTGTTCCTAAGAAAGAAGTTGTATTCTCTAAGAATGGAGGAAGGGGGTTTCATTGTAGATCACCTGAACATGTTTAACATGATGATTGCACAGTTGACATCAATTGGTGTCAAGTTGGAGGAGAAGGATCGATGTATGACCCTGCTATGTTCCTTGCCGGATTCATGGGACCATCTTGTGATGGCCCTAGGGAGTACTATTGTCACTTTCCAAATGGATGATGTGGTGTCTTCACTATTATCTAAAGAGATGCGAAGAAAGACTTTTGATTCAACCAAGGAAGCCCTTGCTATTCATGGTAGATCCAAAGACAAAGAAAAGAAAAATGACAATAAGTCTGAAAAGGGTAGATCCAAATCCCGTGGGAAATCTAAGACTCCTAGAAATTCTAAGGTAACATGTTGGAGCTGTGATAAGACTGGAAACTTTCATAAGGACTACAAAGAGCCAAAGAAGAAGAAGAAAAGCCCAGATTTAGATTCTAAAAAATCTCAAGAAGATGGTGATGCTTTTGTTGTAGCCTTGGCCACTCATGCATCTGATGATGTGTGGCCAATTGACTCAGGTGCTTATTTTCACATGAACTCTCATCGAAGTTGGTTCTCAAAGTATGAGGAGTTTGATGGTGGAAAGGTGTACCTAGGTGATGATTCTCACCTAGAGATAGTTGGATGAGGAAGAGTCACTATCAGATTCCCTGATGGACAAGTAAAGGGGATCAATGAGGTAATGCACATCCCAAGTTTGGCACAAAACCTATTATCTATAAGTATGTTGAATGATGCAGGTGTACAAGTTGTTTTTTTGAAAGATGGATGCAAGATTATTAGAGAAGCTATAGTTCTTGCAAAAGGTACTAGGAAAGATACCTTGTTTTAGCTGGATGCTTGCACTTCACAGTGCAATAGTTCTTCTGTCTCAAGGAAGAGAGTAGCAGTCACTTCATCTCCACCATCTGAACCAGCAGTGAAGAAGTCTATCTTAATGGGTTCTGATGGTAGTGCAGCAAGTGTACCTAAGGGTGCTAACACTTTGGAAGGAAAACTTCTTACAGAAAAGACAATGTTGTGGCATATGAGATTTGGCCACATTAGTGAGAAGGGTCTCAGAACCCTGAAAAATAAAAATCTCGTTGAGGGGTTAAATGATTGTAGTCTCAAGTTTGACTTCTGAAAACACTGTGTTTATGGTAAGCAAAATTGTGTTCAGTTTTACTCCAGTTCTCACAAGTCTTCTAGTATTTTGGATCTTATCCATTTGGATGTGTTTGGTCTTGTTAAAGTTCCTTCACTCTCCAAATCTATATATTTTGTATCTTTTATATATGATTATAGTAGAATGACATGGATTTATTTCCTTAAAATCAAGACACAAGTTTTTAGTCGGTTCAAGGAATTTAAAGCTCTCGTGGAGAATCAAATTGGTAAAAGAATTAAGTGTGTGAGAACTGAAAATGGTGGTGAGTTTTGTCCGGCAAAGTTTGAATATTTCTGTAAAGAATGAGGGATCGAGAGGCATAAGACAAATCTTTATACCCCACAACAAAATGGAGTTGCAGAAAGAATGAACAGGACACTGATGGAGAAGGCTAGGAGTATGCTTAGTGGAGCTGGCCTCGAATAAAGGTTTTGGGCTGAAGTTGTGGCCACTACTTGCTATCTAGTTAACAGATCTCCTACATCAGCTCTTGTTGGTTAGACACCCTTGGAGGTGTGGTCTAGTAAGAAGCCTTCAGTTAGACATCTTCGTGTTTTTGGTTGTGAAGCTTATGCACATGTGCCTAAGGAGAGAAGATCTAAGTTGGAAAACAAGGTTGTAAAATGTATCTTCATCGACTATAGTGTTGGTGTGAAAGGATACAAGCTTTGGGATCCTGTGATTGGTAAGATGTTGTATATCAGAAATGTTATTTATAAAGAGCTAACACCTTCTCCTATTTTTCTACAGCTAGATGAAAAATAAATGAAAGAAGATGTTGTTCAGTTGCCTCCTACCCTTGAGAAGACTGAACAGAGAGACTGTGATGGATTTGATGATGAGGAGAGCTCTAGAAAATCTAAAAATTTAGAAGAAGAGGTAGAACAACCTCAACCTCAGCCCTTGAGGAGATCCACGAGAGAAAGAAAGTAGCCAGAGAGGTTTGGATTTTCTATGTTAGATTCCAGTTGTGCTTATGCCTTGATTACAAACACTGATGAGCCTAGATCTTTGAAAGAGGTTATAGGTATGGAAGATGTAGGTTCCTAGATTGAGGCCATGGATGATGAGATGGCTTCATTAGAGAAGAAAAAAACTTGGGACCTAGTACCTTTTCCTAAAGGATGAAAACTTGTTGGAAGCAAATGTGTGTTTAAGAAGAAATTTTGTGCAGATGGCAGTGTTGAGAGGTACAAGGGTAGATTGGTTGCAAAGGGGTATCACAGGTGGAGGTAATTGATTATGGTGAAATATTCTCTCTTGTTGCAAAGCTTAGATCCATTACATTTGTGTTATCTCTAGTAGCATCGTATGATTTAGAGGTAGAACAGATGGATGTGAAGACAACTTTCCTTCATGGTGATTTGGAGGAAGAGATCTATATGTCATAGGCTGAGCACTATATTCAAAAAGGTAAAGAGTCTTTGGTTTGTAGATTAAAGAAGTCTCTGTATGGTTTGAAACAATCTCCTAGGATGTGGTACCTTAAATTTGATGACTTTGTTTTGTCGATTGGTTTTCTGAGATCGAAATCAGATCATTGTGTTTATTTCAAAGTTGACAATGATCACCTTCTTATTATTGCATTATATGTTGATGATATGTTGTTGATTGGGAAGGGTATGGGTATGGGTATGATTTATGATTTGAAGTCTCAGTTTTCAGCACAGTTTGAGATGAAAGATCTAGGGGAAGCCAGGTATATTCTAGGTATGGAAATCAGCAGAGATAGGTCTAACAGAAAACTTTGGTTGAGTCAGAGTAAGTATGTGAAGTCTGTGTTGGACAGGTTTAGCATGGAAGATTGCAGACCATTGTGCATTCCTGTTTCTATGGGAACAAATT
This sequence comes from Thuja plicata, assembly GCA_018584345.1. NCBI lineage: Eukaryota > Viridiplantae > Streptophyta > Pinopsida > Cupressales > Cupressaceae > Thuja > Thuja plicata. Next base: position 4,154,946 of record MU227458.1, on the reverse strand, counting down.
TATCTATGGATGATTTTCCAAAATCTCCTAGTGAGGTGGAGGACATGAGAAAACTACCTTATGCGAGTGCAGTTGGCAGCCTTATGTATGCTATGGTTTGTACTAGACCAGACATTGCCCAAGCAGTGGGAGTCCTGAGTCAGTTTATGGCTAAACCTGGATGGGTACATTGGGATTCAATTAAGAGAGTGTTCAGATATTTGAAGGGTACATCAGGGTATTCCATATGCTATCATGGAAACTCTTCTGGAGCTCTGCATTCAGTTTTTAATTATGGGTTTGTGGATTAAGATTGGGCAGGTGACATTGACAGTAGGAGATCCACCAGTGCCTATGTGTTCACTATGTTTGGTGGTGCCATTAGTTGGATGAGTAAGTGACAACCTGTGGTTGCTTTGTCCATGACAGAAGAAGTACATGGCAGCTACTCATGCTTGTAAGGAAGCCATTTGTCTTAAGAGACTGTGTTCAAATGTTGGTGTTGATGTAGGACATATTACAATTTGTCGTGATAGTCAGAGTGCTATTTGCCTTGCGAAGAATCCAACTTTCCATGCCAGATGCAAGCACATTGATGTGCGGTTTCACTTTGTGAGAGATATGGTAGAGGATGGAAAGGTAATTTTGGAGAAGGTAGATACAGTAAAGAATGTTGCGGATGCATTGACAAAACCTATGGGCATAGAGAAGTTTAGATGGTGTTTGGAGTCTATGGGCCTCTCAGCCTATAGCAATTAAATCATGTTATTTCCTTTGGCTCTTACAAGGTGTTCAACAAGTGGGAGAATGTTAGGAATAAGGTGTCTCAACCTTGTATATTTCCTTGCATTTGATATTTTCCAAATGTCGACACTTTGGACAATGTGTAAGGTAATCATGACTGAAATGGTTATGACGGATTCCTATGACAGTCATTAATATTTATAAGAGATAATTATGGAATTTTTGATGATGGATGAAGACGCGCAAGACATGTGGAAACTAATCAGTTGAGTACTGTACACTCTTCTGCAATCATGGGGTTCTTATTTTCTCAGAGAATGGTAAAACCCTAATACGGCTGCCTTTGGAAGTTGCCCTAAAAAGTGAAGGCACATGATATAAGAATTTTTAGGGTTGCGAATCATAGAGAAGTTAGTGTATTGTTGGAAAATTTTTATGCTGCCAAATTTGTCTTCAAGTGTCGATTATCTCCTGAAAGAACTTGCATTGCAAGTGTATTGTAAACAGTATTAGTTTTGATTAGTACATTGTGCAGGTTTTTGGAGTGCTGGGGTTTTTACCGAAAGGTTTTCCCCAGGGTAAATCATTGTGTCATTGTCATTTTTCTATGTATGCATGTTATTGTAAATTATCATTCTGTAATTGCTAAGGGTTAAATCTGAATTTGCATGATCCTCTTCTTGGGAGTTTAGCGTAGGGAACTATTTTCCACACACTTAGTTTCCTTTCAAAACTAAACTTGAAGAAGGAGATGATAGGTTTATAAAATACCTAACTAGAGTGAATGCAAGACCACATTTCAATCCACCTGATTATGATGGTTAATTGGATTCAAATGAATTGCTAGATGGGATCACAGTGATAGAAAAATACTTTGAATATGAAGGTAAAGATGAGGATAAAAAAGTGAAGTATCCTTGCGCAAAGTTGAGAGAACATGCATCTTTATGGTGGGAACATTTTCAAAATGAAAGACAAAGAAGAGGCAAGGATTAAATTAGATCATGTGATAGGATGGTGAACAAATTGAAAGCTAAGTTATTACCTGTTTATTACCAAGTAAGTTTGTTTAGAAAGTTGTAGAATCTAAAGCAAAAGGATCTTAGTGTGAAGGAATATACTGAGGAATTTTATAGGTTGGATATCAAATCTGATCAACTGATGATGATTTTGAAAGAGTTGTGAGGTACATGAATGGTTTGAGGACATCAATTCAAGAAAAGATTAGTTTGGTGAAATTCAAATGTGTAGAGGAAGCTTATCAATAAAGCTTATCAATATGCCCTAAAAGCTAAAGATAAGTTGAACAAGAGGCATAAGAAAAGACAAAGAGGAAGAGGTGGAAGATTTCAGAGAAAAGAAACCTCGAGAGGTGGAATATTTTATTCATATTAGAATAAAGGAAAGACTAAGTTCAAAGAGGAAAATTCACACCGAAGAGATGATAGAAACTTTCAGAGGAAGTGGATTTTCAGAGGAAGTGGATTAGGTAACTATATTAGGGATGATAAAAGAGTGTTTAGAGGAACATATTTTAAGTGTGGTGGAGAAGGAAACTGGACCTTTGAGTGTACTCAAGGTAATTATGAGAAAAGGATAGAGAATAAGGGAAGATCTGTTAGGATTAGGTACTACTGAGAGGGGGATGCATTAGTATTACATCACTTAAAATAAACTTTAATCCAATTTAACATAAACCATAAGCATACTGAAATCAAAGGAACATAAAAAATAACACAGTACTCATAACACCATTATTTTTTGTCAAGAAAACCATGGCCAAGGGAAAACCCTGGTGGGGATGGTACCCAAAAGCATGCACTAAAGTATAATGTCCCTTTTAGGAGACCTAGCCCTGTTAGGAGATGAATATTACATAGTACAATTCCTTGTTGAAGGAATACAACCCTGTTAAAGGTATACAACACCTTTTTAGGGGCCAACTAAGCTTACAACTATTATAATAATACTTATGTTACAAATTTTTCTCAGCCATGAACAAAACAAGCATCTTCATGCCTAGATAGTTCCAGTCATAGTTCTTCAATGATATCTATCAATCCTCTACTCTGCCATTCACATCTCATACACATCACATATCAATCAATACATCCATATATCTCATCTATATCTTCACTCTACAACAAATCTCCATATATATGTCTTTTCTCTTTACCAAGTCGGCTCTCTTAACCAAATATTACATAGTCGACTCTGAATACAAAATACAATTAATATTAATACAAATATAAAATACATAGTCAAAACTCTTACATAATAAAAATATACATTATCCACAACCATAATCTAACTTAGCTTTCCAGGAGCCCATGTCATACTCCCCAAATCATCGCTTCAGTTCAACAGCTCTGTATCATTGTTCTGTTGTTATCGCCAGTCTTCAAATCTCTCTAACTCTCTATAATAATCACTAAAATCAAATTGATCTTAGATATAGGTCATACATACCCCATAGTAACTTCCTCTAATCTCTCTCTCCATAACTCATCGACCTTGATCTTTGATACCTAAAATACCTATGTATTTCTGCTTCTATACTTAGTCAATTTTGGAACTGAATCATCAAAACTTAATTTCAAATCAATCGTTCAAAATGCTAGATATGTTTCCATAAATGACAACCAAAAACTGATTCATATCATCAAAAGGATCACTTGCCAACAATCTCTCCCTTTGGCATTGATGGCAACACTTAACAAAAAAAAGGACTAAGTGTTCCAACACAAAAAACTGTCTCTCCTCTCTGCTTCTTCTATATTGCTTGTCTCTTCCCATTTATTCATTTTCTTCTCTCTTCTCATTTTCTCTCTTCTCATTTAGCTCTCTTATCCCCATTATTTTCTTCTTCTTCCCCTTTGAAAACAATGACAAAGGTGCATAAAAAACTAATACAACTAGTGCTTGCTCACCATTTTAAGAATATCTTGAAAATAATCTTCCAAGATCTTCACTTCTGTGCTCCATGATTCAATCAATAGCTGACTAACATGAATTAGTCCATTCAGTGTATATGATGAAGTCTCTACTTCTTTCAACTCTGTAGGCATAGATTTTATCAGTGATTATGTTCTTTTCTCCATATCTGATAAATATACTTCAAGAATTGATAGTTTAGGAGTGATCAAACTCTTCAACAAACCAAATCTTGACATGAATCTCCCTTTCTCCATATCCAATACATTCAATTTATCCAAAATCCTTGTTACTTCTCTATCCATTTCTATTACCGTTTGTGAGGAGGTCTCACAACTATCCATCATACTGCTCAAGGTTGCCATGTCCTTAGCAATAATGTCTTCAATGTTCTGAGCATGTCTGATAGGGTTCAAGCAATAATTGAATAGTATCCTACCACATGTGCAACACAACTCTTTGCTTTTTCTGTAAAAAATTTCAGAATGCCCAAGTCCCATGAAATAGACTGGAAAACTTCCATCAGTTTCTTCTCCAAGTAGCTCTTCTCTGAATTTTCTTCTGCTATCTTCACTAAGGTCTCATAGTGACCATCAAACTCATCAAGTGCTAACTTCAAGTTCTCTACATCATCTCTTCTTTGGAAAACAATAGGTACTGGAAGCAATTTATTCACAATATCGATTGCTCTAGACGTATCCTTAGTTTTCTTGTCACTTTTTTGCGCAGATCTCTCCTTTTCTTTAGTGAGTGTGGTGAAGGCTAGACTCACCAATTCATCCTCATCCATGCGATCAACATCAACATCAATAGGTTTGTCTTTACTTGCCAACAATAAGATAGAAGATGTGTCAATTTTGGTTTTGTCTTCAACTTTTGCTTCTTCATCTTTCTGCTCCATTTCTTTCTATTCTTCCTCTCTCTGTTCTTCCTCTTTATGTTCCTCATCGTCATCCACTGTACTGTCAATGTTTCCTTAAAATTGATCCTTCTCATCATGAGACGTGTCAAGTGTCACAGGCACACCAGAAACATAGAAATATGGTTGCATATCATCTTTGCTCTTCTCAACACTTGCCTCAGCTGATTTGGAACTCTCTCCCGTTCCTAAGGGTGTAGACATTGTACTCTTAGGAGGTGAAGCCTTCTCAGGAATAGTACTCATTAGTATCTGATCCAATGCTCTCTAAGTCCCTTCAGTAACTTCTTCATATTTTCTTTCCATAATCTTTACTAACCTTGTCGTAGTCCTTAATAATGGTTTTAGTTCATTGAATATTATATCTCTCTCTTGCATAGAAATCAAAGGTAACATGTTATTAATGTCTTGATTTTTGATAGTCTCATCTTTAATATGTGCTAACTATTTTCTTATTTCCAATCTCCCACACAAATCTTTAGGCACACTGCCCTCAATCTCTAATAGTTTTTTTCTTGAAAACAAGTAGGTGATTTACTAAAATATCTTCAATCATAAGTACATCAGTTTCCTCATACCTATCATAGTACTTGTTTATTATAGCTACCGAAGGTAGCATCTTCCCCTCTCATGGTTGTTCCTCCTATTGCTACTGTTCCTCCACTGGTTATCCCACCTACAATAGGAAATCCTCCTATTCCATCTAAAACAATAGAACCTCCTCTCATTCCTGTAACAGTAGCAACACCAGTTGTTGAAAGAGTTGTGCATCCCTATGCACAAAGGATCAGAGAAGATTGTGTTCTCGGCTAGATGGAAGGCAAATTTTGTTGAATTTCTTGGATCAAGAGAAGAGGAGATGATAGATTCAAAGATGGTTTATTTTAGGTCTATTTTAGATTGTTGTTAAAGGACCTTATTAGCTAGTAATCTCTTATCAATGATTTTTTGTATTAGATATAAAGTACTTTTGAAAACTTGATGCAGCTATGGTATAATCTTGCTTTGCAAGTAGTCATATAGTAAACTCTTGAGTGTATTTTTTTTGTCACTTTATATCTAATACAAAAAAAAATGTAGTATATATAATTATTTAGATGTAATTATTTTAACATTGAAATATTTGAATTAAATGTTATATATAAAAATAAAATATCCTTTTAACAAATAAAAAGTAAAAAGTAAAAAATTAAGATTTATTTGTTAACATTAAAA
>MU227458.1:4132388-4145888 GCA_018584345.1 Thuja plicata | reverse complement strand
ATATTGAAGTTACTTGTTAATATACATTTGTCATTAATCATTGAATATCATTCACTAATTATAGCCATATCACCTATTAATTATTGATTAAACTAATTTATTATTTGTTAATCAATATTTTCTCATTATCCATTTACTCAATAATTAAATAATAGTTTATTATTTAATTGATGAGAAATATTTTTTTATTTCTAATAAAAAATTTAAAAATTTTATTTTCTACTTCGCAAATTAACTCCATCTTGAATCATAAATTTCTTCTTTTCATTTATTTATTTAATAAATTAAATATTTCATTGGTATCCTTATAGGAGTTTAGAATGGAAAACTTTGAGTCATCTTCTCCAATTTATTGAGTTGACTCCATAAGAAGTCCAAGCAAACTCTTGTCTTTGATCTTACCCTCATCCACACTTTTGATTTTCCAAAAAGTTCTAAATACCTTCATTGTCTAATCATTTTCATTAATGAGGTCTTTATGCAAGTATATTTGATCAAGATTTATTATCAAAATCTATAATGTTATGTTGCTCAATTACATTCACATCCACTAATTAGCATACTATTATACCAAGATAAATGTAACATTTGTAATGTGATTGGTGAATATAATTAGATTTCTTTGTTTTGATTTTTTTTAGCATACTACTATACCAAGATAAAAGTAACATTTGCAATGTGATTGGTGAATATAATTAGATTTCTTTGTTTTGATTTTTTTGTCTTCAATATTTTATTTTTACGATTTCCATATTTTGCTTCTTATATTCTAGTTAACCTAGAAGATAAACATTTTAACTTTCTAAATAGTTGTGTTTAGTCAAAATTTTTGGTAATTTCTTTTTTGTAATTCATTTATTTTTTGGTGGTCCTAGGATTAATTTTTTCAATTTTTTTTGTCTTTTCATAAGCCATGTTTTGATGATACAATTTTTTATATGATCACACACACACACACACACACACACACATATTGATGACATCTAACTAATTGAATGTTTGAAGATGTTAAGTTGATCACCAAAATGCCGAAAGATAATGCAAGACATTAAATCAGTTAATGGATTGTATTGTCATTGATGTCAACTTGATATAATCATGATGGTCATATACAAAGTGTCAAAGACTTCAGAGGACCAAATAGATAAATATTATACTATCAGTAATGCATAAATGATCAGCATTCACTAAGTGACTACAAACACCGACGGGTAGTGCACCCCGACGGACAGAGGAAACCGATTAGAAAGTCACAATGATGCCCCAAGCAAGAACACCGACAAGCACTACCGACAAGCAGAATCACAAAGAAAATTGACGGCCAAAAACATAGTGCAAACCGATGGAGAAGCCTGAGGAGAACAGAAGTGTTGACTGAAGCTATCAAAGAGTTAAACATCGAAATTAACTTGAGTTCAGAAATGAAAAAATATCTAGCTGGCAGAGCTAAATATAAACTTAACTGGTAGTTACCTTTTGTTTTCATCAACAAGATAAAGCCAGAGATAAGTAATGGATTTGAAGTTGTTTTGTACAGCTGGCATGAAGATCTCTACGAGACAAATTAGGAGTTTTATTTTAAATCTAATTGGCGAGAATTGTGGATCACACCAAGATCAAGAAAATCAAAAACCTAATAACAGTGATATCATGTCTATAAAGAGACAACTCAATTCATTATGAATTGTGGTGGGTGAATGAATAATAAGAGGATACTGAAGAGCAACTTCATACAGTCCTAATCAATCAAGCTGAGGAAAGAGCTAAAGTTTTTTGTGGACACCAAGAAACAAAGCACAACATCACCGAGCAAAATCAAAGTGGATCAAAGGTATAATCTGATATATATTGATTAGAATAGTTTTATAAGATTACAATAGATCTGAAAATCTACAAGTATAAGTTGTATGTGAACATATCTTACTATTTCAATTTAACCATTGATTCAAAAAGTCTCTTAACCGAGTTGGATTTAAAGATCCTTTCTATATTGAGATACATCCCAAGGAGTATCAAAAAGTTTGATCATGAAGATAGCATGAGATGCCAGATACCTATTGATAGGCCAAGTGAGTGTTTGATCAAGGAAGCTAGCATAGAGATGCCAGATATCAAGTGACATACTAAACTTTTAAATCCTCTAACAAGGTCACACCTAACAGTGTGTTTGTAACCTTTAATAGGGTTGGCTCTTCACTGAGCTCACTTCAGAAGAGTGAAAATCTTGGGTTACCTGTCCCGAGTAGTTTTTTCCTTATCAGGGTTTCCACATTAAAAATTCACGTGTCAATGTGTTTATGAGTCATTACTTTAGTGTTTTGCATTACACATAGCTTAACTGGATTGATTGGTATACTCTAGATAATTTACTTTCTTTTAGTAAATTAATAGACTGTTATTCGGTAAACATACAGTAGAAGGTTTTACAATATTCTGAGTAGTAGTAATTTGATAAAATTATTTGGAGGCATTCATCTTATAGGACTAAAGATAACTAGAGGCTTAATATTATGGTACTAAGTTTTTGGGTTGATTATTGAAATATTTTTTAGGCCATTGATTCACCCCCCCCCCCCCCCCCCCCCTTAGTTATTCTAACAATTGGTATCAGAGCTTGTGTGCTTAGAAAGGGAGTTTAACAACTCAAGCAAAAGATCACAAGATGAGCAAATATGATGTGCCCAAGTTGAACAAAGACAACTTTGCATCATGGAAAAGCAGAATAAGAATCCACTTATCAGGTATTGGAAATGACATTGTTCAATTCTTAGATACTAAATATGTGTTACCCACTACACCTCACTCAATTGATAAAATGAGAGAAAAGCATGAGCACAATTGCATGATGATAGAACTTGCTTCCTCACTCTCTGATGCTAAGTTTGAAGATGTCAAAACCTGCACCTATGCAAAGAAAATGTGGGATAAATTGAAGTTGGTACATGGAGGAGATGCTAATGTACTAAGAGCTAAGGAAGAAATCCTAAGAGAAAGGTTTGATGACCTAAGGATGAAAGAAGGAGAAAACATCACTCAGTACACCTGCAGAATAAAAGAAGTAGTCAATTCTATCTGAGGATTTGGTGGTGTACTAGAAGAAGAAACAGTGGTAAGTAAAATCCTAAGAACCCTATTGCCTACATATGCTATTAGAGTATCTGCTATACAAGAAATGATTGCATTTGCAAACAATAATGTTACTCTAAATAGTCTGATTGGTAGATTGATTTCATTTGAGATGAATAACTTTGATAATAGTGTTTTACCATCTATAGAACTTGCATTCAAATCTTCATTGAAAATAAGCAATTCAAGTCATAGACATGCTATTAGAAATGATAGTGACAGTGATAATGAGGATCAAGGACTTGATGAGATTGAAGCACTAATGGCCAGAAGATTGCAGAGAGGCAAAGGAAAATACAAAGGTAAATTACCACTTGTATGTTTTAATTGTAAAGAGGTTGGACACTTTGTTGCAAGATGTCCAAACAAAAGAAAATATGACTCAGAAAATGATAGATCATATGAGAAGAAGTTTGATAAAGGTGATAATAGAGATTACTGGAGCAACCGACAATCTGATAAGAGAGATACCCAAGACTACAAGGACAAAGGGAAAAAAGCTTGTTACATAGTTGAGAACAGAGCTGATGACACCGACACTGAATCAGAGGAAGACATAGAGATGGTATTTGTAGCCATGAAGGATGATTTAGATGAAGATGAAGAAAGGTATGTAGACAATGTACTCATATCTAAAGTTAGTAAAAATGATGTCTGGATCATAGATAGTGGTTTCACTCACCATATGACCAGTGATAAACAAAAGTTTGAAACTTTTGAATACTATAATGGTGGATCAGTAAGAATGGGTAATGACACACCTTGTCCAGGTGAAGGTAAAGGAACCATAATGTTGAATAACCTAATCAAATGTGAAAATTCTTATTGGGTTAAAGGATTGAAATACAATTTGTTAAGTGTTTCACAGCTAAACAATTTAGGTCACAAAGTAGAATTTTAAAATAAGAAGGCAAAGATCTTCAATGAATCAGGAAGGTTGATTGGTACCGATGAGTAGACAAAAGGTAACCTTTTTTATCTTGATGACACTAACACCACTTGTTTGATCAATAGAAACAAAGACATATGGTTGTGGCACAAAAGGTTAAGTCATGTGAACTTTGACAACATGATAAAGATAAGCAACAAAAGGAATGTTAGAGGCTTACTGAGCATGACTAAGCCTGAGCATATCATGTGCAAGAATTGTCAAAAAGGTAAGATGACAAAGTCTAGTTTCAAGAGTAAAACCCATACATCTAATGCAATTCTAGATATAGTCCATACATATCTATGTGGACCCATGAGGGAAAACAGTTACTATGGAGATAGGTATTTCATTCTCTTTGTTGATGATTATTCTAGAATGATGATAGTCATGTTCTTAAAAGATAAATCTGAAGCTTTTAAGATGTTTAAATGGTATAAAGCAATGGTAGAAAAACAAAGTGAAAAGAAATTGAAATGCTTAAGGTCAGATAGATGAGGAGAATTTACTTTAGAAGAATTTATTGTGGTTTTTTTGCACCAAGAACACCACAATAAAATGGAATTGCTGAAAGGAGAAATAGATCAATTGTTGACTGTGCAAGAACACTGATGATTGAGAAAAACATCACTCAAAATTTATGGAGGGAAGTTGTCAATACTGTTGTCTACACATTAAATAGAGTACAATTTAAGAAAGACACCAAGAAGACACCCTATGAGCTTTGGTATGGTCACACACCCAATGTAAGTTACTTCAAAATCTTTGGTAGTCAATGTTATCTTTTGAAGGATGAAAGAAATGGAAAACTTGATTGCAAAAGTGAAGAAGGTATCTTTCTAGGGTACTCAACCAAAAGGAAGGCCTATAAGTGTCTTAACAAGTCATCTAGAAAAATCATTGAAAGTGCAAATGTAAAAATAGATGAATTTGCAAAAAAGAATGATAAGGAAAGCAGGAAAGAACTAGAAGACTACAATAGGTTTTTTTATACCAAAGAACCTAACATTCTACCTGAGAAGCAAAATATTGAACCTGAGCATCAGGCTGTAGTTACCAAAAAATAGGGAAATACTCAAGATGATGTTCCAAGCGATGGAGATCAGAATGAAGATCATGATGATGAGCACAAAGCTAAATTGATACTTTCTAGATATGTCAAAAGGAATCATCCACAAAATCATATCATAAGAGACAAGAAGGCTGGAATAAAAACAAGAAGTAAGTCACTAAATACCAGATGTTTAATTTGTGATTTTGAGCCTAAATCTGTTAATTCTGCACTAGAAAATGAAGAATGGATAAGTGCCATGAATGAAGAAATTGAATAGATTGAGAAGAACAAGACATGGACACTAGTACTGAGACCAGATGACAAGAATGTCATTGGTACCAAATGGATATTTAGAAACAAACTGAATGAGAATGGAGAAGTCACAAGAAATAAAGCTAGATTAGTCTACAAGGGATATGCACAAGAAGAAGGAATAGACTATGGAGAAACCTTTACACCCATTTCTAGACTAGAAGGAGTTATAATTCTTCTTGCTTATGCTGCATACAAAGGATTCAAAGTATACCAAATGGATGTCAAATTTGCATTCCTAAATGGAATACTAGAAGAGGTGTACATTGAACAACCAGAAGGGTTTGTTGATCTAGACAAGAGAAACATGGTATGTAGACTACATAAAGCCTTGTATGGATTAAAAAAAGCACCAAGAGCTTGGTATGAAAGACTTCACTCCTATCTCATTAGAATTGGATTTGTAAGAACCAGTGAAAATAGCAATCTGTACTTAAAAGAAGATATTGATGAAAACATTCTGATTGCTTAAATTTTTTTTGATGATATCATTTTTGTGGGAAATGAAATGTTATGTCAAAAATTTGCTAATGAAATGAGCAATGTGTTTGAAATGTCTATGTTTGGGGAGATCAAGTTCTTTCTTGGTCTACAGATTCTTCAACAAAATATAGGCATATATATAACACAATCCAAATACATCAAGGAAGTGTTGAGGATATTCAAAATGGAAGATTCCAAGCCAGTTGGAACACCTATGGCCACACGATGTAAGATCACAAAAGAAGATAAATCAAATGAGGTAAAACAAACCTTGTATAGATCAATGATTAGCAAACTTGTGTATGTTGTTCATACCAGACTAGACATTGCACATGCAGTTGGAATAGTTGCTAGATTCTCTGGTAACCCCAAAGAATCACATATGAATGCTATTAAGAGGATTCTAAGGTATCTGAAGAACACTGAAGAATATGGATTATGGTATAATAAAAGAGGTAAATTTGAGCTTAAGGTCTATACTGATGCAGATTGGGTTGAAAACCTAGATGAATGAGAGAGCACAACTGGAAGAGCATTCTTCATGGGTGACAAACTTGTCACATGGATCAGCAAGAAGCAAGGATGCATCTCACAGTCTACTACAGAAGCAGAATATGTAGCTGCTGCTGCAAACTGCTCAAACATTGCATGGATAAAACAATTGCTAGAAGGTATGCATATGAAAATCCTTGAACTAGTGATTATATATTGTGATAATAAAAGTGCAATAAACATCTCTAAGAATCCATTCATGCATGCTAAGACTAAGCATATAGCTATCAAGTATCACTATCTTAGAGAACAAGTGAAAGCAAAGGAAGTGACACTAGAATATGTTCAATCAAAGGAACAACTAGTTGATATATTAACCAAGCCATTACCAAAGGATACATTTGAGTACTTGAGATAGAGACTAGGGGTCCAACCCTTGCCTATCGGTTAGTAAGCTGACTAGAAGGTTGCATCAGCCTATATCAAATATGAAGATCATTCATGTTGATGCACAATCAAGAAGAACAACAATAGATACATGTGTACACAGAAAGGTACAAGCATACACCGGATACCAGTGACATTGTAATGTTGATGGATGGAACATATTATGCACAGGGATGGAACATGATATAGATGATTATTTTGTTTGGAATTGTTGTCAAATGGGAGAGATGATTCCATTATCATTCATACAAAGAGAGAGATGATTCCATTGTCATATAAAGGGAGACATGATGATAAAGGTAGAGATTATTATATCATTATCCATGAAGAGAAGTTCCTAAGAATCAAAAGGGAGAGTTAATCAATATTCTAAGGGAGAGAATCTGATTACATATGAAATATCCATCTAAGGGAGAGAAGTAACAAAGGGAGAGAGTTCAGACAAAAAGAAAGATTTTTGTCAAAGGGAGATTATCAAGAAGAGGATCAGTCAAGGAAGAGCACATATCAGAACAGAGATATCAGATGATACATCTATCTAGTGAAGGGATTGAAGATTGAAGACAACCACTCTGCAAGAAACAAATCAAAGCTATTTTTGAGCTTACCAAGAGCCAGACATTTGTAATGGTTACAATAGGAAAACTTGATGAAACTATTATATTTCATATTGTATTAGTAATAGTATAGTATGATAATGTAGCATATTTCCATCAATGCCAAACAGAGAGATTGATGACATGTAACTAATTAAATGTTTGAAGATGTTAAGTTGATCACTGAAATACAGAAAGATAATGCAAGACATTAAATTAGTTAATGGATTGTATTGTCATTGATGTCAACTCGATATAATCATGATGGTTATATACAAAGTGTCAAAGACTTCAGAGGACCAGAGAGATAAAGATTATGCTATCAATAATGCATAAATGATCAACATTCACTAAGTGACTACAAACATTGATAGGCAGTGCATGTCGACGGACAGAGGAAACTGATGAGAAAGTCACAGTGATGCCCCAAGAAAGAACACCGATGAGAATTACTAATGAGAAGAATCACAAAGAAAACTGACAGCCAGAAACATAGTGCAAACCGACAGAGAAGCCTAAGGAGAACAAAAGTGTTGACTAAAGCTATCAAAGAGTTAAACACCAAAATTAAATTGAGTTGAGAAATGAAAAATATATAGCTGGCAAAGCTAAATATAGACTTAACTCATAGTTATCTTTTGTTTTCATCAACAAGATAAAGCCAAAGATAAGTAATGGATTTGAAGTTTTTTTGTACAGTTGGCATGAAGATCTCTACGAGACAAATTAGGATTTTTGCTTTAAATCTAATTGGCGAGAATTGTGGATCAAGCCAAGATCAAGAAAATCAAGAACCTAACAACGGTGATATCATGTCTATAAAGAGACAACTCAATTCATTATGAATTGTGGTGGGTGAATGAATAATAAGAGGATGTTGAAGAGAAACTTCATACAGTCTTGATCAATCAAGCTGAGGAAAGAGCTAATGTTTTCTGCAGACACCAAGCAACAAAGTACAACATCACCGAGCAGAATTAAAGTGGAGCAAAGGTATAATCTGAGATATATTGATCAGAATAGTTTTATGAGATTACAATAGATCTGAAAATCTACAAGTATAAGTTGTATGTGAACAGATCATATTGTTTCCGTTTAACCATTGATTCGGAAAGTCTCTTAACCGAGCAGGATTTAAAGATCCCTTCTATATTTAGATACATCCCAAGGAGTATCAAAGATTTTGATCATGAAGATAGAATGAGATTCCAGATAACTATTGACAGGACAAGCGAGTGTTTGATCAAGGAAGGTAGCATAGAGATGCCAGATATCAAGTGATAGACTAAACTTTTAAATCCTCTAACAAGGTCACACCTAACAGTGTGTTTGTAACCTTTAACAGGGTTGGCTCTTCACTGAGCTCACTTTAGAAGAGTGAAAATTTTGGGTTACCAGTCCCAAGTGGTTTTTCCCTTAACAGGACTTCCACGTTAAAAATCCATGCGTCAATGTGTTTATGAGTCATTACTTTAGTGTTTTGCATTACACATAGCTTAATTGGATTGATTGGTATACTCTAGATAATTTACTGTCTTTCGGTAAATTAACAGACTACTGTTCGGTAAACATACAGTAGAAGGTTTTGTTGGGACTAAAAAATGCAGTAAGGGTTTTTGAAGTACCATGTTAAAATTTTGCAATCTGAAGCCTTATGATCACTTTTGTGCCTATTTTCCCAAATAAGTTTGAATATCTACCATGCATTTCAAGTACTCATCACCTTTTTTTTGACATTTGAAGACATCCTAAGTCATTAAATTCAAGTTTTAAGTTGTTTTGTGATGTCTTGTTTTGAGCACTTGTCCAAATTTGCATTTCTACCTAAGTGTCAATTTGTTGTAACGGGCCCAGTTTGCATTTGAGTAACTTGCATCTAATTGAGTTTCATGGGTCACCATTTTGGGAATGTTGAGCATGTATATCAGAGAACTTGTATTTCAAAGCTCAATCCATTTTGAGTCTTTTTTATAGGTTTTCTGATCCCTCAAATTTTGTCTTCCAGAGATATCTTGTTTCTTTGTTCTGCCCTGAATTCTGAGTAGCCCTGTTTGACCAATTGTAAGTTTTGACCTTGTGACCTAATTGAAAAAATTCCTTCTGTATTGTATTACAGAGGTCAAATACTTCTTAATTATCCATCTTCAGGTCACGACAAGTCCATTTGGTCGCTTCCCTAAGCCGTTTCCAAATCAAATCTCTGCTTGTTTCACTATTTAGATCCAGAATGTTTTTAGCAAGCTGACTTTGGTCTTTAATGATAATTTGACTTTTCATTTTCTAAGAAATCTAATGATGGATTTATTTTCATTATGTGAGAGTGAATCATTAGCCAAGATTCTGGAACTTGGGGGTTTTAGTTGGTAAATTTTTAAAGCTTGTTTCTAAGGTGATTTGTGCAGATTGACAGTGCAGATAGAATTAATGTTTCAGAAGGCTATATTTGATCAGTGATATCTTTTGGCTCAAATATTTCTATGCAATTTCCTCTAGCATGTGTTCTCACATGTTGGGATTGAACCTAATTTTCTGATGGTGCGTTCCTGTGAAGTTATTTAGTCAGTTTTCAAAGGTTGATCTGGAGGATATTTGCCAATAATGAAGCCAATTTGCAAAATTGTGATTTGATATTTTTAAATGTTCGCCAGTGTCTTACTATGGAGACTGATTGTGAAATGGTTTATACCGGCATGGCGAGATCATTTCTGGAGCCGGTGAACTTTTGGGAGTATTTTAAAATCAACATTTTAAATGTCTTTGTTTATTAAAAAGGCTTTAATCAATGCAAACATAAACCATTGAAGCGAGAGGCCATGATATTTGGATTAATGTTTTAGGTTTTTAAAGCCAAAGCAAATGAATTTGGGGTGCAACATTTTTGTGGGGAAAAAGTTTGAATAAAAACTACAAACATTGAAATCAAACTCCACAGCTTGATGCGCCTAGCTTCATGAGGGAAGGAGTTTAATGAAGTTTTTTAAACAAACAACAGACATAAGTATTGCATTGTTGCACCCAGAAAAGGTGGGGTTGTAAAAGTTTTTTATTCAAAAATGCAATTTTGAAATCATAGGAAAGTGGCGCCTAGTTTGGAGGGCAAAATGAGTTTTATTTGAAAGAAAAAACCAGCAATGCAGAGTGGTGCACTCAGAATGAAGGGAATTTTTTGAAGTTTCTTAAGAAAAAATTGTAAAAAAGGAATTCATAGGAAGGGGCGCCCAGCTCTCTGGAGGAAAATGAAGGTATTTACCAGCAAGAAAATAATGCCATGGATGAGCAGCGCTTGGAGGAAACCTTCAAAAACTTGAAAATGCAAGAGCACAACTAGTCACATATTTGGTCATATATCAAAAACTACGAACTGGGTTGGGATGATTTTTGGATATGATTGAAACAACCATGCCTAAAATCTACAGTAAAAATTTTAGACAAATTAGAGCTGAAACACAAAAGTTATGGCTCTTTGAGTATTGGAAAAAATAACAAAGTTTGAAATGAACAAAGGCATATATCCCACATGCATGGGGCTACGAAATATTTTAGTATTTATATACTAAAGAACTTGCATTATAATGTGAAGAAAGAAATAAGAGGCCACTTGGTGGGCCTCTTGGATAGATAGTTGAGTGCATAGTGGGCCCCACTATTTTGGAGCAAAAATCAGAAAGGCTTTCAAAACATCCAAAAGTTTAATCCCACATGCATCCCACAAGGCACTTTCAAGATGTTTATAACCAAAAAGGCACAGTAATAGATATGAAGAAGCAAGAGAAGGCTATGCATGTGCAGGAGCCTAGGACTTGCCTCAAAAACCATGCCCGGAGGAAGAAACAACCAATTTTGGTAGGACTCGCAAGGCTGACATGGTAGATGAGTTGGCTTAATAGGCTGCAAGTTTGGGCACAAATCTTGAGGTGGCCAAGATCAATGGATGGTTTAATGGCTTAATGAGAAATTTGCAAGGAGGATATGATTAAGCCATTGGGCCACTTGGCACCTCAGAAACATGACGCCCATTGGACCGGTGAGCGAATCAGAGGATGCCACGCGACACAGAGCAGGTGCCAAGTGGCACAATCTAGTGCAGTTCAGAGGGACCAATCAGAGATTGACACATGGCACCAAGTGGACCTGCAGACCAATCAGAGGGTGCCATGTGGCACAATCTGGTAAATTTGTAGATCTAAATGAATTTTAAATTGAATTTATTTCAACAAATAAAGGGTTAAAGAACTTACAAGTTTAAAGAAATCCTAGGGTTGACTTAATGCTTTAAGGAAAATATGCATGACATCTAACCATTAAGCCATTAAACCTGAGTGACAAGTGTCACAAGCTGGTTTAATCTGGGATTAAAGTGAAATATTTAAATAAATTCATCCCAAAAAGGAGTTAAAAGGTGTGCAGTTTCAAAAAGGTCCTATGGTGGACTTAATGGCTTAAAGGGAAGATGCTCAACATCTAACCTATAAGCCATTAAGTCTGATTGACACTTGGCAGAATGAGGTGAAATTTGGAAATATGCAATATTAAAATTGAATTTCATCTCATTTCAATAGTCCAACTATTGAAAAATCAAATAAATTCAAATGCAAATATTTCAAACTGTTAACGGAAATATGCACAAGAAGGAAAAGTTTGATTGATGTTTCAGAGGGCAAATTTTATCCAAAATATGGAGTATCATATATCATTGAAAAGGTCTCAGAATGAAGATTATGATTTTACACAATATTTGAGGGTAAATAATATCAGATTCTTACAGTTTCAGTTGGAAGTAGTTGCAGATATTTTTGAGGAGCAGACAGGTGTTAGTGACTGATTTTGTTTTTTCTTTCTCCTATATCTAGTTTCTTCTCTTATTGTAATAGGATGTTGAAATTTATGCTGCTAGGCAGTATTCTGGCTTCGGAGTCTTATTTTTGTGTTCATGGTCTTACAATGTACATATCTGGATGAATTTTAATGAACAATGATGGAATCCTAATTCAAATATCTGTCAGATGCTTTTGTATGCTTGGTTTTAGTTCTTGTGTGTTAATCTGTAAGGCATGTTAATGCACCAATTACAAGGTAGTTGTGGTCTTGTTTTTGAGTTTCCTTGAAGGAGAGATTAAATCTTGAATGCAAGTTCTGAGAGTTTAGGGTCAGCACATGAATTTGATGTCCAAATATTGAAATGAGAAGAATGGATTGTAAGGCATTTCATTTAGTTTCTTTGAGTTTGGAGTTAGGGTTTTTTGGGAATGCATATTTGTTTGACTCTGTTGCCCAATAGATAAGGCACTAGTCTCTTGTCCTTTTGTTTCTTCATCAAATCAATTATTCAAATCAATTTTGAATTTCTATATGAGAGATTGAATGTTTATGTCTTGCATTCTATGAATGTAAGGGTACATGTTAGTTTCTTTAAAGAAGAAATCCATGGGTTAGCCTGCCTGAGTCTAGAATTTGAAGAAAAGAAGGATTTCATCCTTGTCACATTGGCCATTTTTCTGGTTCTTAGCAGATCATGTAGGTGGGATCCTGCATAAGATTGGTTGAGTTGATCTCCCACATCTTGTAAGTCTGAGAACTATCCACTATTTTTCATATCTACGTAAAGGATTTTAGTGAGAGAGTGTTTATGTATGCAAATTTTGGCTTGTTTTAGGTGCACCTGCATGAGTGTGTGGAACTCAAAGCAGAAGGAGGATCAAATCCTCATCAATTATCCTTTTCCTTACCCCTCATTTTGCTGGAAGAAGTAGATTTGTGTTGCTGGACGAAGATCCCAAAGTCTAGTTTGCACATTCTCTTTTAGAGTTGAAGGATACAAGAAAAAATGCTAACAGGTTTCACAAAGCATTCCGAGCAGTACTAATTTGATAAAAGTATTTGGAGGCATTCATCTTATAGGACTAAAGATAACTAGAGGCTTAATATTGTGGTACTAAGTTTTTGGGTTGAGTATTGGAATATTTTTGAGGCCACTGATTCACCCCCCCTCTGTGTTATTCTAACATATATATATGTGTGTGTGTGTGTGTTTATTTAACCCTATCACGGGTGTTTATTCAAAG